>CAXKVY010009411.1:0-17490 GCA_964058915.1 Tetropium fuscum | reverse complement strand
ACGCCATCTTAAATTTGACCGTTTTTGGTCAATATCTATATCATATATATAAGTCATTTTCAAAAGTTGTAAATTTATTCCTCTATAACTTTTGTTCTTACAATTTATATCGTGTGATCGCTAGTTAGTCGTAGATCGTGAGTCGTAGATCAAAATTGTAGGATTTTTTTTCTATATTTTTTTCTAATTATAGGAAATATTTTCTATTCGATAATTATACTTTACCAGTTTCTTCCGGCTTAATTCGAAAAATATTGGTCGGACGATAAAAATTATAAAGACAAGATAAAGTTCTAGATAATCAAATTTACAACAACATAAGTCGTTGCCAAGTCCTTGTAAAGTTGAAAATGGCCGAGATATTAAGCAAAAACGATTCCTCGTTAAATTCAAGATGGCGGATCACGTATCGTCTGAATTCGCAATTTTAAATTTAGAATTCCAGTGACCCCCCCCCCCCCCCTAAAGATTAGAGCAATAAATCTGGTGACGAGAATTTTTGCAAGGTCATATGCCCCGGGTCATATACTCGACGAGGCTAATTTCAACGCAACAGTACCAGAGAAACCATCATGTAATTAAATAATATTAATAATAATTTGAATTGGGGTCAGGCCTGGTATGTCAGTCTGTCAAATGATACTAACCTGATACTCCAGTCGGCATGTGGCATCCTAAAAATAGTTAACCGCCAATGAAACCATTTTGGGGTTTACGTTAATGTTATTTAACTGAAAGATTTCGTGTTTAACGCCGGCGCCGCTGAGTTCTGTTTGGTTGGCGGTCAATGTGATTACTTACCACTCTAGTTAATGTAGCATATTACCGCAGCTGTTTCTAGTGCTATAGTGCTGTATATCACACGTTGTACTACCACCTAGTGTCTACCTACCAGTACTACTGTGTATTTTCTACCGCGGTCAAGCAGTGACGTCGCGTGTGGCTTCTGTCTGTGTCTACTAATGTACTTGTCTTCATCTACAGTAAGTGGCTCTCATATATTAACCCTAGCTAGCCCTACTAACTTTGTCACGAAAATTTGCCTAAATATGACACTTGGAGGAACGAGAATCCTGCTATGTTGCATACCTTTCATCTACTAAACTCATATCATTTATCAGATTTGGAACATTATCACCAACGAGTATCCAAAACTACCGAATCTGTAATCGAATTTTAATTTAATGAGGTGATTTTTAAAAGATCCTAAATTTGTAGTTGTGAATAAATAATGATTTTTGGTCCAATCGTAAATTTTTAAATGGTAAAATCCGTAGATGACACAGTTTCGTATCTCTTTGAAACTTAATAGTACATAAACTTATTTTCAAACGTAGGTACCTAATTATGTAACGCATGCATTCTCATGGATCATTTTGAGCAAATTTTCCTAACTTAGCTAGCGTAACAAACTACTAACCAACTTCCTATCTACCTTTTAATCCCGTCAGACCAACAGCCGTCCGTTCGCGGGGCTGTACAGTGTACACTTGTAGTAAGACTTGTAGTAAGACAATGCACTCCGTGTTCACTAAATAAGTTAACGTTCAACAGGAAGCGAGATGTCTCGAGCTTGATTTATCTCAAATCTTAATGTTTGCTATTTGTGTGGAATTCTAAAATGATCTGTTCGCTGCGGATATTTGTGATTTGTTAAGTTAACGAGTTATTTAACGTGTCTGGGGAAATGTTACATGTCTTTTGATTGTTAATTGGGAAGTTTAGTGTGATACCTAGCTTAATTTATTATATAGTGTGACCCATTTGATAGTGGGACACTCCCATAAAAGCTTTATTTATCGTCCGATTTTGGGAAGCTCTTATTTAATTGTATACCGTGCGCGACAGACTGTACTTTAGGTCGAAGTGTGACATTTATTTAACACAAACCAAGGCCTACTCATAATTTTGTAGGGATGAAAATTAAAGAAATTGGGTAATTGTATTAACTTTTTTAACAAAAAAATCTGAGTACACCACTGGCTTGATCACCCCCTTGAAATGGGCATGTATCAAATTTCACCAAACATTAGTGCATGTTCATAATTCTGTGGCAACATAAAAAATTACATTGTTCTTAGGAATTTAATTCTTCTGATCAAGTAAACCATGGATTAAAAAGTGAAGAATAACTGACAATATCAGAAAGTGATTTATTACTTCTGTCAGATTAGGGCCTGTAAAAAGTGTAACACTGTGGTATGATTATGAGACAACTAAATGTAAGAGACAAAATTAAACCCTCATTTTTTGTTATTCTTTCGGGAAAAGACGCGGCCAGAAAATGTAATAAGTTCATTGTATTTATTTTCTTTTTTTCTTTTGTTTTCTGTTATTTTTTTCTTTTGTTTTCTGTTCTTATCTTTCCTTTTATTTTCTTTTCTGTTCTTTTCTTTTTTTCCATTTTCTAGAATTCCAATAATCATGTTGAATGTTGTTACGAATAAAAATAGTGTAGTAAAAAAGCATGATGGAATAAAAAGTCAAAAATTACTAACAGTTGTTATTTTTGGCTTTTTATTCCATGTTTTACTTGATCAGAAGAAATAAATTCGTAATAACAATGTTATTTTTAATTTTGCCACAGAATTATTAAAAAAATTTAATTAAAAAAATCATATTAGAATTTTTTTACAAAAAAATGTTGTACACTACTGGATACTATTGCATATAATTTATGAAATTTGATACATGTCCATTTCAAAGGGCGCTAAATCCAGTCTTGTACTCAGTTTTGAGTACAATATTTTAACAACGGCTTACCTATTGTTATTTTAATGTAACCTTTGAAATTACTTAATCTACGCAATTTGACAATAGTCTTAACATTGATTGTAAGGTTTTAAAAACGTTACTAAAAATTAACTCAAATAAAATTGAGCCAGCATCATTGCAAAAAAAAATATTTGTGATACCTAATAGGTACAGTGCCGTTCAATTGAAAGTAAACGACTCTTATGAGAAATTTTGGAAATTTTCCCATTGTGAAACAGGCTTTTGTAAACAGATCACATTCAAAATTATTTTAGGTTGAAGTATCTGTCAGTTATAAGGTGACAGCATTTTATATACAGTATTTATTAAGGAAAATCTATATGGTAAGGACGTCTCTTGTAAAAAAATCCATTAAATTAACAAACTATTCCAAGCACCATTCGAGTTTATAACTTTTTGAAGCCTATTTCTCATAGACAATATTAGTGTCCTGGTGTAATCCTCGCCAATATTTTCCCAGGCATTTTCAATCGTCAACCACAGTTCTTCTACGTTCGCTGGTCGGAAATTTCTGCGATGTACATGTCTTTTTCCATTTGAGCCCATACATTTTCTATCGGATTTAAATCCGGCGACTTAGAGGGCCAAGGCAGAGTGTTAATATGGTTTGTATTCAGCCATTCAGTAACAACTCGTGATTTATGAATAGAGGAATTATCCTGAAATATAAATTTAATTGAAATATGGAAAAAGGAAAGAGGAAATAAAAATATTTTCCTGTTGGAAAGTGAAGTTCTCGGGATATAAAATGGAAACGGAAGGTAACATAACATATTCCAAAATGCGAGCGTAGCTTTGACCAGTAAGACGCTCTCTGATTCTCCAAGTAACACCTGCTCCTTGGCAACATATCCACGCCCACACGTTGATAGAGAAGCGACCACTACGAGCTGTACGATTTATATAGCGCTCTTCATATCGGCAATTTCTTAGGCGGTATACACGCACAGAGCCATCATAGCAGGATTGAAAAACTTTTTCGTCTGAAAAAATTGTGTTGTCCCAAAAGTCCTGTGGCACACCGACAAATTGGTTGGCAAAGTTTAACCTCTGCTCCTTATGCCGTGGCAACAGAGCAACTTTATTTGCAGCCGAAAAAAATTCTGCAACTCAGATGCTCTGATACGTCGTCTTGCGGTTTCCACCGCAAGCAGGAAAATTTGTTAAGAAGCAGGCAGTCACTGCTGTATCAAAAGGATTCTGTCGGAGATGGTCAAGGACGAGTTCGTCTTCCTCCATAGTACTGAATTTCTGACGGCCCCCTCTATGGACGTACTCAACAGTTCCTTCTGCATTCCATTTTTGCTTAATTTTGTAAATGCAACCTTTAGTCACATTCAAAGTATCTGCAACTGCTTGCATTGACCATCCGTTCTGCAGTAACGTCACAGCTCTAATTTTTTTGCGGTCCAGTTAAGCGCGGCATAATAATAATAATAATAATTATAAGGAAAACTTCAAAATATAGAATAATTATTAGTAAACTGACAAATAAAATTGACAATCAAGTTTTGATTACCTGAAAGCCTGTTTCACATCAATTAAAAAAAATCGTTTACTTTCAATTGAACGGCACTGTACCACTAAAAATCACCGCAACTGTTTTTTTTTAATTAATTGCATCCTAAATTGTTATACTGCAATCATTGAATGCCATTTGTTTTTCTGAATATTGTGACATGCTAGTTTTGATATTTTGCAGCCATATAATACATGTATCTTAAAAAGACATTTGAAAAATATATTTTTCCTTTGTTTTTCGCTACATTTTTCGATTAACTACCTGTCAAATATAATATGATAAACTTGGGCAGTTAATTTATTAACATATAACACCCTTTGCAAAGTGAATTTGTTAATAACCGACAAAGGAAATAAGCCGGGGCAATAAAATATTAAATATGGGATATCACATTAATCACAATTTCCTAAATGGATTGAAATGTAGCTTTGAAATTTTGAAAAAGCTAATCATATTGGTTATATACGAGGCATGTTTGTTAAGTAAGTACCGTTTTAAAATTCTCGGTGCCCCGCGCATTCGCACTGTGTACCTACATCTGTTGGCAAGCCACAGTTGGGTTTACATTGCCTTTGCGTGTTTAAAATGCCTCGGCCTATTGAGAATCCCGCCACCTGTAAAATACGCGTTGTTATTCGTTTTTTAAGTAGTGAAGGCGTGAAAGCTGTTGGAATCTGGCCCCTGGAATATGTCCGGAGTGCGGATCAAGATCCGCTGCACTTAGGCCCCATTGGGCCCCTTGTGCTTCCTCCGTGAGGGAAATGTCTCCCTAGGTCATCGACCAGCCCAATGTTGTACAAAAGGTGATGATGTTGCCCAGGGGCATTTCCCTCAAATTGGCCATAGAAGGCCAACGTTCCCCCAATATGGATTCTCTGGTCGATGACACGGCGGGACATTCGCAAAGTACATGCTCGATCGTTTCATCTTCTTGTTCACATCCTCTGCAGATGAGTGTGTCACTTTGTCTCATGTTATAGAGGTGTTTCCTTACCCGGCAGTGTCCGGTTAGGATTCCTGTAACAAATCGCAGTTTACCCCTGCCAGATAGTTCCTCGCCGTCTCTTCGCTGGGATATCTCAAGAGATTTCTGGCCAGCTGACAGCTACTTGTTTCATCCCATAACGTCTTAAATTTTATGTGTGTGTTTTCCTTTATTAATTGAAGTTTCGCTGCAACTGGTAGCGTACTTGAAGGACCAGGCCCAAGGATACTCAGGTTGGCTGCCTTCTTGGCCAGTTTGTCAGCTTCTATATTGCCGTTGCATTGCGAGTGTCCTTTGACCCAGCACAGGCAGATGTTATTCATCTGACATGCTCTCACAAGTGCTTGGTGACATTCCCATGTTGATCCTTTAGTTATTTTATAATTTTTCAGGGCCAGTAGTGATTGTCTACTATCTGTGCAGATTCTTATTGTCTTGCCCGTTATTTCTCTGCGAGCAATCTCTTGTGCGGCTATGGTTATACCAGCGAGTTCAGTTTGTACTACACTGGCATTTTTATCCATAGTCCAGCTGCATCGGAGTCGCATATTCAACGCCGGCCTCGTCTTCACCAGTAGTATGTATGGTGTAAGGTTTATCAAAGACAAGCCGTGGCGGAATACCATCTGCACATGCCTGTAAAAGGGGTATCTTTCTGACAGCCTCAGTCCACAGGCGGCTTCTGGTTTGGCCACAGCTTGCATTTGGTAGTATGCCAACAGATTTAAGGCGAGTCATGGTAGTCAGAGCCACTTCTTCGAGATGTAGGTCTAGTGGTGGAAGACACAGCATTATCTCCATTGCTCTCGTTGGTGTTGTTCGCATGGCTCCGGTTATGCTCAGACAGGCAACTCTTTGTACCTGGCCTAGCTTGAGTTTTGCTGTTATTTGTTGACTCTTGGGCCACCAGACAACAGCTCCATAGGCCAACATTGGTCTTATGATAGCAGTGTAAATCCACAGGACCACCCTGGGTTTCATTCCCCAGGTTTTCCCTACTGTCCTGCGACACTGCTCGTATGATATGTAGGCCTTATTTATTCTTCTTTCGAGGTGAAGATTCCAGTTTAATTTAGCATCGAAAGTTACCCCCAAGTATTTCACCTGTGGTGCAAAGTTTAGTGCTGTGTTTAGGAGAACAGGTGCTCTCATTGGCTCCAGTTTTCTTTTCCTTGTAAAGAGTACCATTTCCGTCTTCCTGGGGTTGACGGATAGGGCATACTCCTCACACCAATTTTCGATTATTCTTAGGGCCATCTGCATTCTTTGACAGAGAGCTCCTTCGAATTTTCCATTAAGCAGTATCGTTAAGTCATCTGCGTATGCAATTGTGTAGAATCCTTCCACGTTGAGGTGGTTTAGGAGGCTGTCAAGAACCAGATTCCATAGCAGTGGTGATAAAACACCTCCCTGCGGACAGCCTTTCGCAACCAGTCCTCTTATGACAGTGTCTCCTGCACTGATTTGTACTGCTCTTTTAGAGAGCATGTTGGATATCCAGCTGCTCACAGTATTAGGAACGTTCCTATGTGTTAGGGCCGCTGTGATTTTAGGAAAGGTGGTCTTGTCAAACGCACCCTCTATATCTATGAAGACACCCAGGGTGGATTCCTTATGATCCAGGGATTTCTCAATCCGACTTGCTACCACATGGAGGGCAGTATCGGTGGATTTTCCTGGCGTGTATGCATGTTGGTTGGGGTGCACCGGATTGTTAGTCAATGTTACATCCCTCAGATATCGCTCACATAGCTTCTCCATTGTCTTCAGTAGAAATAAAGTTATACTAATAGGACGGTATGCTTTGGGGGTGGAATAGTCCATCCTCCATGCTTTTGGTATGAACAATACTTTTACTTCTCTCCATGTCATTGGTATATAGAGGTGTGCTAAGCACATCCTAAACATCCCAACCAGGTGCGGCAGTAGTTTATCCAGGCCCCACTGAAGTAGTGCTGGATATATGCCATCGATGCCCGGCGTTTTGAATGGGGAGAAGCTCTGTATTGCCCATTTGATTCTGTCTTCACTTACAATTTGGTTGGCGGTTTGCCAGTCCGAATTTGTTGGTTGGGTGTCGACTTCATTTGGCCATTCCCTACTATCTGTTGTGACAGATTCAGGGAAGTGAAATATACCTATATCATGGTTTGAAAGCTGTTGAAATTCACCGTCAAATGTGTGTCAGTGTTTGGACGAAACATAATGAGTGATGGAATACCCAGATTGGTAAGAGCTTACAAGGATGACCGCAAGAATGTCCATGATCAGGAACGGAGGAGACCTTCAGTTATCACTGACGATTTGCTGCAGAGAGTCGACGAAAAAGTGAAAGATGACAGACGCTTCACGATTTCTGCGTTATCAGAGAAGTTCCCTCAGGTTCCAAGAAGTGTTCTCTACGAAATTGTTACCGAACGCTTAACCGCTTTCACGCCTTCAGCACTTAAAAAACGAATAACTACACGTATTTCACAGTCGGCGCCGGCCGAGGCATTTTAAATACGCATAAGCCAATGTAAACACGATCGATTGATGCCGCAATGGCGTCTTTGGCTTGCCAACAGATGTAAGTACACAGTGCGAATGCGCGAGACACCAACTGCAGCGCTGCAGCGGCAGAATTTCAAAACGGTACTTAGAAAACATGCCTCGTACTATTTTTTTCATATTTAACATTTTAATGTCGAACTTCTTCCAGTTTCTTAATTGTATATTATAATTTGTTGGGAATATTATAAACTAATTGATAATTAATGATCATATTTTTTAAATATTCCTGTAAATGTAACGTGTGGACATGTAACATAATCACACCATCATCACTCAATCACATCAATAACAATTGCAAAGAACCATAATAAATATCGTGAAAAAAATTAATTTCTGCATAAATTGTGTTAATATTGTTTAAACAATACAAATATTTAATTCTGCACGTCGAAATGTTCCTGATTTCAAATAATATATAATAACAATCATTTTAAAAAATCATCGAAATCGGACCTGTCCCTGAGGGCTAAGAAGTAATATCCTTGCATTGACTCGAGTAGTATAACATCTCGTAAAGTCATGTTGAGATTTGTAATGAAATTTATTGTTCCAGCAAATGCCATCTTGTAATCGTGCTAAAAACTCATACACATATTAATTATTTCATTACGATAATTTAGCAGCTTTAATTTAGTCTATTTTTCAGTTTGATCTCATGTTAGTTCCTACGTTTCTATTAATTTATAAAATTTCAGTTTATTTGTGATTATCAAAGAGTATAGATTATATTATAGAAGAGTATTTGTCATTCTTGAGAAATATGCCTGTATGTATAAAACAAAATTATGGTACATTTTTATGCGTTTAAACAGAAGCAGAACTTTCTCAAGATTTTTTTTTCTCGTAAAGAATAAATTATATTTTTTTCTTGTATTCAACGACTTCCGTGGGGTCACTGTGTATTTCACAAAATTAGAAAATTCTTTAGATATTAATAGAACCGGTAATAAATAACGTAATGTGCATTGAACTGAAAATCATTAGTTATACAATATTATTGATATATCTACATTTAATCAGTAATAAATTTAAATTCAAAAATAGTAATATCAAACAAAAAGCGCAAACAGATACAAATTAAATGGTTCCATAATATGGAATGTTAATAAAAGTGAAAAATAAACAAGCTCGGGCATCCAATAAGCACAATGAATTCAATTTATAATTAATATTGATTATTAACAGTGACTACCATTTTGTTCAACCTAATTCGATTAATTGTTTTAATTCAATTGTGGGTTTATTGCTTTCACTAGAAAAGTATGTATGAGGTAAAAAAAATATGTACTTACTAATTTGTCATATGGATAGGTCACCTATATAGTCCACATGCGTGTTATTTTGTTGTTTCCTACGTAATTTTTGCCCTAGAACACGACTTTTGGGGTCCGGACATGTGCTACATGCTTAATTTTATAAAAAACAATTTTTAAAAAATGCCTATTTTTTTCCACGATTTACTATGTGCGTGAACTTAGCGAAATACTTTTAAATAATCGAATGTTGAACCAGCTCATAATCTGTTGTTAAAAAGTTGCTAATTAGTTGTAGTAATTATGAAATTGTTGCTCTTCATTTAAAAACAACATGATGTTTCGCTAAGTTCATTTGTGCCATTTGTGCAGTAAAGTGTTGGAAACCCTAAACAAAAAACAATTCGATAGCTGACAGTTTAGGGTTAGTAAAAATGGAGCGTTAACGATAGAACAACGTGTCGTGATTATTGAACAATATTTTAAAAATAATGAAAGCTTGGCGGCCCCAGTTCGAAAATTTCATACAAAATATGGTCGGAATAGTGTTTTAACTTCGTCAACTGTGAAGATATTAATTGAAAAATTCAGGGAGACTGGATCCGTTGGAGACGCCAAACACACTGGTCGTCCAAGAACAAGCCGTTCAAATGTCAATATCGAAGCAGTGCGTGAGAGAGTCGGTGACAATAAAGGAACCTCAATTCGGCGTCGTGGACAAGTATACTCACTAAAGATCTGTGTCTCCATGCTTACAGAATTCAAGTAACGCAACAACTGAAGCCTAATGACCATGCACAGCGAAGAGAGTTCGTTGAATGGCTTATTGAACATCAACAAATGGATGCTGATTTTTCAAGCAACATCATCCTAAAGAAGCACATTTTCACCTTGATGGCTATGTGAATCGCCGAAATTGCCGCTTTTGGGGTTCTGAGAACACAACGTTGTTCACAACGTCCACAACGTGTCACTGTTTGGTGTGGATTTTGGGCTGGAGGCATAATTGCACCATATTTTTTTTAAAATGAGGCTGGTCAAGCAGTGACTGGTTACTGGTGCTCGATATCGCGACATGATAATACAGTTCTTTCTATCGAAATTGGATGATATTGATGTGGCCAATATGTGGGTTCAACAAGATCATGCCACACAGCCCGTGAAACAATTCAATTACTGCATGAGACATTCCCAGGCCGTGCCCTCTCTCGTTTCGGTGATCAGAATTGGCCCCCTAGATCCTGTGATTTAACACCACATTTAGAAATGATAATAAAATATACCAACCAGAGAAAAAAACTATATAAATTCATATAATGAGTAGCACGAAAACAAGTTATCAGAGTGGATAGAAATACGACCCAGCTGGATGCATTTTTTGGAATACTAATTTTGACTGGTCGTTGTCGAGCCCGAGAATCTCCACACAATATTTGGTCAGTCAAAAATGAGTCCCTAAATGGACCTGTAAATGGAGCATTATGAGCACAAATAGGTTCACACATATATTACGATTTATTCGGTTCAACGACCTAAATACGAGAGCGCAGAGGAAGATGTTGCAGACATATTAGCAAAAAACTGTAGAGAATCTTATTGCCCATCAGCGTGTGGAACTATCGACGAACAATTGACCTCCTTCGGAGGGCGTTGTCCATTTACGGTATATGTTCCCAGTAATCCCGGAAAATACGGATTAAGATTTGGGCACTTGTGATGAAGACAAATTTTTTGGTTGCAATTTCCAAATTTATATAGGGAAAGAAGGAACGTTACTACAGACAATTTTGTCGAAGAAATTGGCGAAAAATATAACGTTGATTGGAAATCGGCGTAAAAACGACAAAACTAACCAAATATCTTTTGGATATTCAGGGCCGTGTGACTTATTCGTCAAATTTTCTATTCGCAAAAGACATTATCCTAGTTCATATATTACCAAATCTCCAAAATTCGTTGTATTATTATCTTCTCTCCATCGAGAATTTGAAATATCAGGGGAAGACCATAAATGCAACGCAACTAAAAGTGGTGTGGACATTTTGCACAAACTAATACGCGCATATTCATGCAAGAATAATGAGGCGAAGGCCACTGCCACTTTTCCGAAATTGCATTGATCTTGCTTGTTATAATGCATTTGTGATAAGGATCAGCAAAAATCCTGACTGATCGAGTCAATCGCCGATAAAAACAAGAAGAAAGTCACTCTTAGAAGACCTTGGCTTAGCACTGGCTAATAAAAATATTCTATTCTAACAGTAAAAGTCTTGTGAAAAATCCCATAGATGCAATTAGATTTCTTTTTATGCAGTTATTTGAAATCACAAGTCTATGTCAAGAGGCCCACAACCACCCGTGCATTAAAGGAGGAGATTCAACGCTGCATCAACGAAATTCATCCACATTTATGCAGAATGGTCAAGGGACATTTCGACAAACGTGCATGCAAAGCCGTGGAGGCCATTTGCCCGATGTGTTATTCCATGAATAACCCCATCCTATGTATTTTATGATTCAATAAAAAAATAACAATCAAAAGACTAAAAACTGTGTTATCTATTTAATTCAAATCTTGCGTTAATTGTAAGACACCCTTTAGCAAAACGCGATCATGAAAAATGAATATAAATAATCAGGAGTAGGCCTCATTTATTCATTTTTTTTTGTTTCTAATTAGTTGTAGTAATTGCAACATTGAAATTATTTAATTTTTTAAAATAAGCGATTTTTCGCTAAGTTCACATGAAGTTAGCAAAACACGATCATTTAAATTAATTTTTCAAGATTTTACCCTCGAGAACTAGAATGAACAACCCCAAAAATTTTAATAGGACTAGGAGGATCCCCTTAAATTATCTTAAACAGTAGTATCCCGTTTTTAATATTTACATGTATCGTTTTCGAAGAAACGGATTTGCAGGAAAGTAACTGTGAAGTAAAATCTAGCTACTTAAATTATATCTTCAGTATCCGAGCGTTTCTTTATGTTTACGCTATTATTCCCCAACACCCCCATGTTAAATTTTCGTTGGCCCACCCTGTGTAGCTTAACCAATATCGAATATAATGAAAGCGTAGTTTTTAATCTAGTAATCTATTAAAAGCAGCAGTAGTATACAAAGACTGCAGAAGACTAATTAGTAGGGCGATCCACATATAGACTATAAATAAACCAGATCAAAGCCTGACATGAATGTTGCCATCCTTATTTGTACGCATTGGTTTCTGTCAAAGCGAAAGACGGCCGGCGAGAGTACCAGAATTGAAAAACAGGGGAGGCGAGGGAGAAGCGTTATCGGTAGTTCTAATGTGCGCGCGTAGGGAGAAGGCAATCATCAAAGGGAAAATAGCCTATCCATGGGTTGAAACGTGTGTCCGCCAAAGTTTTCACCACCTAATCAGTTTTACCTGCTATGATTTCATGCCGAATTACTTACCAGAAATTCATACGGTCAAAGGGAAATAAATCCGCAAAATAAGCTTTGAAATGTGAAAGTATGCATTAGAAACCATGCAATATATATATATATATATATATATATATATATATATATATATATATATATATATATATATATATATATATATATATATATATATATATATATATATATATATATATATACATATATATATATATATATATATATATATATATATATATATATATATATATATATATATATATATATATATATATATATATATATATATATATCTTGGCTGTACTTTTTTTTATTTCGGCTGGTTGTTTTTTTGCAAATTGCTAATCTAATGAAAAAAGCCACATTGAGAGAAGATCCTCGTGTCCCGGGCGAGGGGGTGCGGGATGTTAATATCGAAAAAAAAAACCTCATCAATTAGTTTTATCTTTTTTTTTATTTAACATCAAGACAGGAGGTTCTCAAAATGTGGTCCATTAACCTCCATACAATAGAAGGAGCGATTTTAAAACTTTAGCAGTTTAAAAAAAAGTACAAGCCGAAATAAGAAAAAGTTCAGACATAAGATTTTTATTTTATCACGAAAAACATATGTGAATAAAATATGGGTTCCCATTTTTCTTAACTTCATTGGACTCACTCCCTGCTAGTGGATTAGCGGGTAATATTGATAAGGAACTACAGTTGATGATAAACGCAAGCGACTTCCAGCGATAATACATAACCTCTAAGAGATTATTTTCTCGCCAGTGACCGAAAGGGATCCAAAATGGCGGCATATTTAACGGTGCGGTGATTTAACGAAGTATTGTAGTAACAGCAGCTGTTTATAATCGAGAAATTTGTATTTATTTCATTTATATTTATAATCTATGTTTTAGCTGTTTATAATCGAGAAATTTGTATTTATTTCATTGATCGCCTTTAACCGCCTATTAATAGACCAGTTAATTTTGTCTTTTGTTTTATTCAAGATGGCAAATCTAGTGGTTCCCCCGCCGCCAAAGTCGAAAACTGATTTTTGTTAAGGCCCAGATCTGAACATAATTATTTAAAAATTATTACTATGCAGTCTTTTGTAAGGCACATACTTTTTTGGCCTTTTTTTAAACTCCAGGAAAAATGTATTAATTCTAGAAATATACGTAAAAAAGTATAAAAAAACAGATTAGGATCCCCTTAAATTATTTAAAAATTATTACTATGCAGTCTTTTGTAAGACAAATGCCTTTTTGGCCTTTTTTAAAACTCCAGGAAAAATGTATTCATTCTAGAAATATACGTAAAAAAGTATTCCGCATATATCAATTTTCAATTTATATTATTTGTACATAAAGTAAAAAAATTCTAAAATATTCTTACTGCTAGTAAACTCAGTTTAAGAAAGAGGACTTTGTTTGCTTTTGTTTCGAAAAAAATCGATTGGCAGCAACTAACAGTTGAAGGATCATTGGAGCACGTAAAATAAAATTAAGAGAACGTTGCAGGAAACATCTAACTGCATATATATATTGGGGGTATTCCTGCAGACTGTAAAATTACTCTTATTTTATGCACTGTAAAGCAATCCTTGTGGGACACCACAATAGGTTGCTATTTTTCTTTGTAAAGTATCCTGTCATGGACCTACTTGATTATTGGTCATCACGAAATTCACAATCCGCGTGAATATTAGTGCTTTTTTCAATTTCAGTTTACCATCCGCCAGCGTAGATAACAAATTTAAGGAAATAATTAAACCAATAATATTCTGTACAGGTTTTAAAGTTTAGTATTTCGGTACTGAGTAAAAATTGCTCAGCTAAATAATTTCCTGTCTACTCTGAATTACGAGAGGGCATGGAAGGGAGAATATGTTTACCACCAATTTATTTATAGGGTTTTCAGACCTCATTTTAAATCTAGAAAGAAGGTTTTGGATACTTCCTACTTTACAGGCCGTTGCTAATAGCGACTGTCTTTGATTTATTTTGCAACCCGTTAAATGACAGACGTTGAATTCACATAAAATCAAACAATTTGTTTTCTTATTTGATTTTTATTTTCAGTAGTAGAGAAAATGTATATCGCAGGTTGAACCTCTAGGTTAGCAGATCTCGACTAATTGCTTATTATGAACATTATTGCTCTTTATGTCCGATAAAAGTTGTTTTGTCATAGTTTTTTCATAATTTCATTGAAGCTTTCAGCTAACACTCAGAGAATATATTCATCTCTATCCTACAATTTTCGTTTAGATAGCACAGCAGCACTCCCAGAAGTGAATTAATTGTCTGTTGTAATTGAAATTTGGTGTAAGTAAACATTATATCTCCACCGTTTGCTATTGCACCTCGACATACGAAATGCATTCGCTGCTTGAATAATATTAACTTACTCTGGTGGGGTTCTTCTGACAACATAGGCGTAAGCCATCTAGTAAGCCATTATAATAACGTTTGTTGGTATTTCACGGGACTGCTCACTTTGTTGGGTCGCAGACAAAGCCGGATACATATCCAGGCTAATAGCCAGAAATTGACCGTTAAAGTATCTTAATCGGTAATTAAACATTTCATATGTCTTCAATGTAGTTTCTTATCGCAAAGGGAAGATAAAATTGTCAATTAAATCATGAAACATTTAACATAAATTATTATGAGTCGCCCCACATGTATGAAAATTGGTATGAGTTTTCAATACACTGTTACACATAATATATGAAAAATACCCACCGAATCTACATCTGCTAACAAAAGTATTCAAGGTTAAAGATCATCAAACACTTTTTTTGCATTTTTCTATTATACGGTTGACGTAAAAATAGATCAGACAGAAGTTGTAGATCATACAATTGCCTACAAATATTGTTTTATATACTTTTTTCCTACAAATGATTCCAAAAGGTGAAGAAGTTGTATTCCACATAACATGCTCACATTTCCGCACCACCTGTGAGATAGTGTATGTACTTGTAATGATCAAAGTGGAACGGATTATTGTTGATTTCGGCAAAACATTAGCCTGACTGATGAATCTTCAAATGCTAATTCAACAGTAATGTCTTCTTCGCTTTCCTCTTCTTGCTGAATATCTGTAAATTGGTCCAATAAGAAAGATTCATTAGTTATCTCCTCAATGATATAAGAATCCTCATCTGTTATACTTGATTCATTATTGGAGGCCTTGACAATTGGTACGCTGGCGGTCATTTGAAAGTGCACGATTTTTTTGATATTGTAATGTGATCTTTTTATATTTCATTTTGACACTTATTTGAAACTTCAAACAAATGTCAGTAATTAACTCCGTAATTTACAAACCACTTTATTAGTTTTTCAAGTTTTAAAATGCCGCGGTTAACTGAACCTGAAAAAATGCGAGCTGTTCCATTGCTTGAAAATGATTGGTCATTACAGGCAGTTGCAGGTGAGCTAAATGTAAGAGTTGTATATTCAAACTCAAACAAAAATGGAATGCACGTAGGAAACGTTCGCTACGTCCACGGCGGAGGGCGTCGTAAAATAAGCGCTGTGACCATCTTAGAACGAATCCCTTTGAAACAGCAGTTTCGAAACGGAGTTTACTGGATCTCTGAGGTCTGCAAGGCGTCGGGTGAAGGGTTCAGAGTTACGAAATTATGCGGCAACAAAGAAGGTATTTTTGGAGCCAAGGCATAAAGAACAACGTCATAATTTTGCGAACCAGTTTGTCGGTAGGCCCGACGACTTTTGAAATAATGTCATATTTTCCGACGCAAAGGTCTTTCAGTCATGTCATGTTGGTTCCATCCGCGTTTACCGACCTCAGAATTCGAGGTATGAAGAGAGGTATATTAAACCTACCGACCGGAGTGGACGTTTTCCATCAATGTTTGGGCATGGATAAGTTCCCTAGGTCCCGGTGTTTGCTGGAGGATAGGAGAGCGCCTTACCGAACAGAGTTACATACGCATATTGGACAATATTATGCTGCCGTCCGTCACTATGTTGTATCCTCAGAATTTTATTTTCCAGCAAGATAATTGCCCAATTCATACATCAAGAATTGTAACTAATTGGATTAATGAACACAACATAAACGTACTACCTTGGCCGTCAAAGTCGCCCGACCTAAACCCAATTAAAAATGCATGGTCGATGATTGTTAAGAATATTTATAATAGACCTGGTAATAGACATTTCCGCACAGCAAATGCCGAAGAATTGTGAGGAGCAATTGAAAATGCTTGGGACAATATCAAAATATAACGAAATCTGATATAAGAGTCGTGCACTTTCAAATGGCCGCCAGAGTACATACTGGTCAACAAAATAAGCAGACTTTTTATAGCCACAGATTGTACTACAACCCTTTTTGCAATCGGAAAAAATGGTGTTTCTCTGGAAAAAGTTTCTCTGGAGCTGGTGGGAGTAAAGTTTGAATTAACTCCGAAGTATTATCTATTATTAATTTCCAACCCCAATCTTCTGGGTCCAGTTAATTGCCTAGCCACACTTGAACTTGATCGTATACACGATATAAATATTGATAAGCAGAAGCAGATGTTGGAGGAAGACAAGATAGCTGTACTCTTTTGTTATTCCGTGTATTTTTTTCAAAATTTAAATATCTATACTTGTCTGTAAAACAATTTTTTTGGAGTTCTATATAATTATAGAAAGAAGAAGTACTGTTTTGCCCTTTTTGAAAATCGATGACGTAGTTTCGCAGTCGGTAATTGCGAGTAAAAGTACGATATGAGCTTGATATTTTGGATTTGGATTTAAATGCAGCGGATCTCTGGTCCGCACACCGACCAAATTAGAGATACAGATACATAATTTTTCAGAGGATTATATTTTGGTTTGTAGAGCCTTGCAGGGTTTCAAAAAGTAAATAACCTTGTCAGATGAAGTTCATGCAGTCTGTAGTAGATATTAACAAATCAACCAAATAGAAAAAACAATATTTCTGCTTATATTGAACGTCCGATGA
>CAXKVY010009410.1:0-19247 GCA_964058915.1 Tetropium fuscum | reverse complement strand
AAGTCCTGTGGCACACCGACAAATTGGTTGGCAAAGTTTAACCTCTGCTCCTTATGCCGTGGCAACAGAGCAACTTTATTTGCAGCCGAAAAAAATTCTGCAACTCAGATGCTCTGATACGTCGTCTTGCGGTTTCCACCGCAAGCAGGAAAATTTGTTAAGAAGCAGGCAGTCACTGCTGTATCAAAAGGATTCTGTCGGAGATGGTCAAGGACGAGTTCGTCTTCCTCCATAGTACTGAATTTCTGACGGCCCCCTCTATGGACGTACTCAACAGTTCCTTCTGCATTCCATTTTTGCTTAATTTTGTAAATGCAACCTTTAGTCACATTCAAAGTATCTGCAACTGCTTGCATTGACCATCCGTTCTGCAGTAACGTCACAGCTCTAATTTTTTTGCGGTCCAGTTAAGCGCGGCATAATAATAATAATAATAATTATAAGGAAAACTTCAAAATATAGAATAATTATTAGTAAACTGACAAATAAAATTGACAATCAAGTTTTGATTACCTGAAAGCCTGTTTCACATCAATTAAAAAAAATCGTTTACTTTCAATTGAACGGCACTGTACCACTAAAAATCACCGCAACTGTTTTTTTTTAATTAATTGCATCCTAAATTGTTATACTGCAATCATTGAATGCCATTTGTTTTTCTGAATATTGTGACATGCTAGTTTTGATATTTTGCAGCCATATAATACATGTATCTTAAAAAGACATTTGAAAAATATATTTTTCCTTTGTTTTTCGCTACATTTTTCGATTAACTACCTGTCAAATATAATATGATAAACTTGGGCAGTTAATTTATTAACATATAACACCCTTTGCAAAGTGAATTTGTTAATAACCGACAAAGGAAATAAGCCGGGGCAATAAAATATTAAATATGGGATATCACATTAATCACAATTTCCTAAATGGATTGAAATGTAGCTTTGAAATTTTGAAAAAGCTAATCATATTGGTTATATACGAGGCATGTTTGTTAAGTAAGTACCGTTTTAAAATTCTCGGTGCCCCGCGCATTCGCACTGTGTACCTACATCTGTTGGCAAGCCACAGTTGGGTTTACATTGCCTTTGCGTGTTTAAAATGCCTCGGCCTATTGAGAATCCCGCCACCTGTAAAATACGCGTTGTTATTCGTTTTTTAAGTAGTGAAGGCGTGAAAGCTGTTGGAATCTGGCCCCTGGAATATGTCCGGAGTGCGGATCAAGATCCGCTGCACTTAGGCCCCATTGGGCCCCTTGTGCTTCCTCCGTGAGGGAAATGTCTCCCTAGGTCATCGACCAGCCCAATGTTGTACAAAAGGTGATGATGTTGCCCAGGGGCATTTCCCTCAAATTGGCCATAGAAGGCCAACGTTCCCCCAATATGGATTCTCTGGTCGATGACACGGCGGGACATTCGCAAAGTACATGCTCGATCGTTTCATCTTCTTGTTCACATCCTCTGCAGATGAGTGTGTCACTTTGTCTCATGTTATAGAGGTGTTTCCTTACCCGGCAGTGTCCGGTTAGGATTCCTGTAACAAATCGCAGTTTACCCCTGCCAGATAGTTCCTCGCCGTCTCTTCGCTGGGATATCTCAAGAGATTTCTGGCCAGCTGACAGCTACTTGTTTCATCCCATAACGTCTTAAATTTTATGTGTGTGTTTTCCTTTATTAATTGAAGTTTCGCTGCAACTGGTAGCGTACTTGAAGGACCAGGCCCAAGGATACTCAGGTTGGCTGCCTTCTTGGCCAGTTTGTCAGCTTCTATATTGCCGTTGCATTGCGAGTGTCCTTTGACCCAGCACAGGCAGATGTTATTCATCTGACATGCTCTCACAAGTGCTTGGTGACATTCCCATGTTGATCCTTTAGTTATTTTATAATTTTTCAGGGCCAGTAGTGATTGTCTACTATCTGTGCAGATTCTTATTGTCTTGCCCGTTATTTCTCTGCGAGCAATCTCTTGTGCGGCTATGGTTATACCAGCGAGTTCAGTTTGTACTACACTGGCATTTTTATCCATAGTCCAGCTGCATCGGAGTCGCATATTCAACGCCGGCCTCGTCTTCACCAGTAGTATGTATGGTGTAAGGTTTATCAAAGACAAGCCGTGGCGGAATACCATCTGCACATGCCTGTAAAAGGGGTATCTTTCTGACAGCCTCAGTCCACAGGCGGCTTCTGGTTTGGCCACAGCTTGCATTTGGTAGTATGCCAACAGATTTAAGGCGAGTCATGGTAGTCAGAGCCACTTCTTCGAGATGTAGGTCTAGTGGTGGAAGACACAGCATTATCTCCATTGCTCTCGTTGGTGTTGTTCGCATGGCTCCGGTTATGCTCAGACAGGCAACTCTTTGTACCTGGCCTAGCTTGAGTTTTGCTGTTATTTGTTGACTCTTGGGCCACCAGACAACAGCTCCATAGGCCAACATTGGTCTTATGATAGCAGTGTAAATCCACAGGACCACCCTGGGTTTCATTCCCCAGGTTTTCCCTACTGTCCTGCGACACTGCTCGTATGATATGTAGGCCTTATTTATTCTTCTTTCGAGGTGAAGATTCCAGTTTAATTTAGCATCGAAAGTTACCCCCAAGTATTTCACCTGTGGTGCAAAGTTTAGTGCTGTGTTTAGGAGAACAGGTGCTCTCATTGGCTCCAGTTTTCTTTTCCTTGTAAAGAGTACCATTTCCGTCTTCCTGGGGTTGACGGATAGGGCATACTCCTCACACCAATTTTCGATTATTCTTAGGGCCATCTGCATTCTTTGACAGAGAGCTCCTTCGAATTTTCCATTAAGCAGTATCGTTAAGTCATCTGCGTATGCAATTGTGTAGAATCCTTCCACGTTGAGGTGGTTTAGGAGGCTGTCAAGAACCAGATTCCATAGCAGTGGTGATAAAACACCTCCCTGCGGACAGCCTTTCGCAACCAGTCCTCTTATGACAGTGTCTCCTGCACTGATTTGTACTGCTCTTTTAGAGAGCATGTTGGATATCCAGCTGCTCACAGTATTAGGAACGTTCCTATGTGTTAGGGCCGCTGTGATTTTAGGAAAGGTGGTCTTGTCAAACGCACCCTCTATATCTATGAAGACACCCAGGGTGGATTCCTTATGATCCAGGGATTTCTCAATCCGACTTGCTACCACATGGAGGGCAGTATCGGTGGATTTTCCTGGCGTGTATGCATGTTGGTTGGGGTGCACCGGATTGTTAGTCAATGTTACATCCCTCAGATATCGCTCACATAGCTTCTCCATTGTCTTCAGTAGAAATAAAGTTATACTAATAGGACGGTATGCTTTGGGGGTGGAATAGTCCATCCTCCATGCTTTTGGTATGAACAATACTTTTACTTCTCTCCATGTCATTGGTATATAGAGGTGTGCTAAGCACATCCTAAACATCCCAACCAGGTGCGGCAGTAGTTTATCCAGGCCCCACTGAAGTAGTGCTGGATATATGCCATCGATGCCCGGCGTTTTGAATGGGGAGAAGCTCTGTATTGCCCATTTGATTCTGTCTTCACTTACAATTTGGTTGGCGGTTTGCCAGTCCGAATTTGTTGGTTGGGTGTCGACTTCATTTGGCCATTCCCTACTATCTGTTGTGACAGATTCAGGGAAGTGAAATATACCTATATCATGGTTTGAAAGCTGTTGAAATTCACCGTCAAATGTGTGTCAGTGTTTGGACGAAACATAATGAGTGATGGAATACCCAGATTGGTAAGAGCTTACAAGGATGACCGCAAGAATGTCCATGATCAGGAACGGAGGAGACCTTCAGTTATCACTGACGATTTGCTGCAGAGAGTCGACGAAAAAGTGAAAGATGACAGACGCTTCACGATTTCTGCGTTATCAGAGAAGTTCCCTCAGGTTCCAAGAAGTGTTCTCTACGAAATTGTTACCGAACGCTTAACCGCTTTCACGCCTTCAGCACTTAAAAAACGAATAACTACACGTATTTCACAGTCGGCGCCGGCCGAGGCATTTTAAATACGCATAAGCCAATGTAAACACGATCGATTGATGCCGCAATGGCGTCTTTGGCTTGCCAACAGATGTAAGTACACAGTGCGAATGCGCGAGACACCAACTGCAGCGCTGCAGCGGCAGAATTTCAAAACGGTACTTAGAAAACATGCCTCGTACTATTTTTTTCATATTTAACATTTTAATGTCGAACTTCTTCCAGTTTCTTAATTGTATATTATAATTTGTTGGGAATATTATAAACTAATTGATAATTAATGATCATATTTTTTAAATATTCCTGTAAATGTAACGTGTGGACATGTAACATAATCACACCATCATCACTCAATCACATCAATAACAATTGCAAAGAACCATAATAAATATCGTGAAAAAAATTAATTTCTGCATAAATTGTGTTAATATTGTTTAAACAATACAAATATTTAATTCTGCACGTCGAAATGTTCCTGATTTCAAATAATATATAATAACAATCATTTTAAAAAATCATCGAAATCGGACCTGTCCCTGAGGGCTAAGAAGTAATATCCTTGCATTGACTCGAGTAGTATAACATCTCGTAAAGTCATGTTGAGATTTGTAATGAAATTTATTGTTCCAGCAAATGCCATCTTGTAATCGTGCTAAAAACTCATACACATATTAATTATTTCATTACGATAATTTAGCAGCTTTAATTTAGTCTATTTTTCAGTTTGATCTCATGTTAGTTCCTACGTTTCTATTAATTTATAAAATTTCAGTTTATTTGTGATTATCAAAGAGTATAGATTATATTATAGAAGAGTATTTGTCATTCTTGAGAAATATGCCTGTATGTATAAAACAAAATTATGGTACATTTTTATGCGTTTAAACAGAAGCAGAACTTTCTCAAGATTTTTTTTTCTCGTAAAGAATAAATTATATTTTTTTCTTGTATTCAACGACTTCCGTGGGGTCACTGTGTATTTCACAAAATTAGAAAATTCTTTAGATATTAATAGAACCGGTAATAAATAACGTAATGTGCATTGAACTGAAAATCATTAGTTATACAATATTATTGATATATCTACATTTAATCAGTAATAAATTTAAATTCAAAAATAGTAATATCAAACAAAAAGCGCAAACAGATACAAATTAAATGGTTCCATAATATGGAATGTTAATAAAAGTGAAAAATAAACAAGCTCGGGCATCCAATAAGCACAATGAATTCAATTTATAATTAATATTGATTATTAACAGTGACTACCATTTTGTTCAACCTAATTCGATTAATTGTTTTAATTCAATTGTGGGTTTATTGCTTTCACTAGAAAAGTATGTATGAGGTAAAAAAAATATGTACTTACTAATTTGTCATATGGATAGGTCACCTATATAGTCCACATGCGTGTTATTTTGTTGTTTCCTACGTAATTTTTGCCCTAGAACACGACTTTTGGGGTCCGGACATGTGCTACATGCTTAATTTTATAAAAAACAATTTTTAAAAAATGCCTATTTTTTTCCACGATTTACTATGTGCGTGAACTTAGCGAAATACTTTTAAATAATCGAATGTTGAACCAGCTCATAATCTGTTGTTAAAAAGTTGCTAATTAGTTGTAGTAATTATGAAATTGTTGCTCTTCATTTAAAAACAACATGATGTTTCGCTAAGTTCATTTGTGCCATTTGTGCAGTAAAGTGTTGGAAACCCTAAACAAAAAACAATTCGATAGCTGACAGTTTAGGGTTAGTAAAAATGGAGCGTTAACGATAGAACAACGTGTCGTGATTATTGAACAATATTTTAAAAATAATGAAAGCTTGGCGGCCCCAGTTCGAAAATTTCATACAAAATATGGTCGGAATAGTGTTTTAACTTCGTCAACTGTGAAGATATTAATTGAAAAATTCAGGGAGACTGGATCCGTTGGAGACGCCAAACACACTGGTCGTCCAAGAACAAGCCGTTCAAATGTCAATATCGAAGCAGTGCGTGAGAGAGTCGGTGACAATAAAGGAACCTCAATTCGGCGTCGTGGACAAGTATACTCACTAAAGATCTGTGTCTCCATGCTTACAGAATTCAAGTAACGCAACAACTGAAGCCTAATGACCATGCACAGCGAAGAGAGTTCGTTGAATGGCTTATTGAACATCAACAAATGGATGCTGATTTTTCAAGCAACATCATCCTAAAGAAGCACATTTTCACCTTGATGGCTATGTGAATCGCCGAAATTGCCGCTTTTGGGGTTCTGAGAACACAACGTTGTTCACAACGTCCACAACGTGTCACTGTTTGGTGTGGATTTTGGGCTGGAGGCATAATTGCACCATATTTTTTTTAAAATGAGGCTGGTCAAGCAGTGACTGGTTACTGGTGCTCGATATCGCGACATGATAATACAGTTCTTTCTATCGAAATTGGATGATATTGATGTGGCCAATATGTGGGTTCAACAAGATCATGCCACACAGCCCGTGAAACAATTCAATTACTGCATGAGACATTCCCAGGCCGTGCCCTCTCTCGTTTCGGTGATCAGAATTGGCCCCCTAGATCCTGTGATTTAACACCACATTTAGAAATGATAATAAAATATACCAACCAGAGAAAAAAACTATATAAATTCATATAATGAGTAGCACGAAAACAAGTTATCAGAGTGGATAGAAATACGACCCAGCTGGATGCATTTTTTGGAATACTAATTTTGACTGGTCGTTGTCGAGCCCGAGAATCTCCACACAATATTTGGTCAGTCAAAAATGAGTCCCTAAATGGACCTGTAAATGGAGCATTATGAGCACAAATAGGTTCACACATATATTACGATTTATTCGGTTCAACGACCTAAATACGAGAGCGCAGAGGAAGATGTTGCAGACATATTAGCAAAAAACTGTAGAGAATCTTATTGCCCATCAGCGTGTGGAACTATCGACGAACAATTGACCTCCTTCGGAGGGCGTTGTCCATTTACGGTATATGTTCCCAGTAATCCCGGAAAATACGGATTAAGATTTGGGCACTTGTGATGAAGACAAATTTTTTGGTTGCAATTTCCAAATTTATATAGGGAAAGAAGGAACGTTACTACAGACAATTTTGTCGAAGAAATTGGCGAAAAATATAACGTTGATTGGAAATCGGCGTAAAAACGACAAAACTAACCAAATATCTTTTGGATATTCAGGGCCGTGTGACTTATTCGTCAAATTTTCTATTCGCAAAAGACATTATCCTAGTTCATATATTACCAAATCTCCAAAATTCGTTGTATTATTATCTTCTCTCCATCGAGAATTTGAAATATCAGGGGAAGACCATAAATGCAACGCAACTAAAAGTGGTGTGGACATTTTGCACAAACTAATACGCGCATATTCATGCAAGAATAATGAGGCGAAGGCCACTGCCACTTTTCCGAAATTGCATTGATCTTGCTTGTTATAATGCATTTGTGATAAGGATCAGCAAAAATCCTGACTGATCGAGTCAATCGCCGATAAAAACAAGAAGAAAGTCACTCTTAGAAGACCTTGGCTTAGCACTGGCTAATAAAAATATTCTATTCTAACAGTAAAAGTCTTGTGAAAAATCCCATAGATGCAATTAGATTTCTTTTTATGCAGTTATTTGAAATCACAAGTCTATGTCAAGAGGCCCACAACCACCCGTGCATTAAAGGAGGAGATTCAACGCTGCATCAACGAAATTCATCCACATTTATGCAGAATGGTCAAGGGACATTTCGACAAACGTGCATGCAAAGCCGTGGAGGCCATTTGCCCGATGTGTTATTCCATGAATAACCCCATCCTATGTATTTTATGATTCAATAAAAAAATAACAATCAAAAGACTAAAAACTGTGTTATCTATTTAATTCAAATCTTGCGTTAATTGTAAGACACCCTTTAGCAAAACGCGATCATGAAAAATGAATATAAATAATCAGGAGTAGGCCTCATTTATTCATTTTTTTTTGTTTCTAATTAGTTGTAGTAATTGCAACATTGAAATTATTTAATTTTTTAAAATAAGCGATTTTTCGCTAAGTTCACATGAAGTTAGCAAAACACGATCATTTAAATTAATTTTTCAAGATTTTACCCTCGAGAACTAGAATGAACAACCCCAAAAATTTTAATAGGACTAGGAGGATCCCCTTAAATTATCTTAAACAGTAGTATCCCGTTTTTAATATTTACATGTATCGTTTTCGAAGAAACGGATTTGCAGGAAAGTAACTGTGAAGTAAAATCTAGCTACTTAAATTATATCTTCAGTATCCGAGCGTTTCTTTATGTTTACGCTATTATTCCCCAACACCCCCATGTTAAATTTTCGTTGGCCCACCCTGTGTAGCTTAACCAATATCGAATATAATGAAAGCGTAGTTTTTAATCTAGTAATCTATTAAAAGCAGCAGTAGTATACAAAGACTGCAGAAGACTAATTAGTAGGGCGATCCACATATAGACTATAAATAAACCAGATCAAAGCCTGACATGAATGTTGCCATCCTTATTTGTACGCATTGGTTTCTGTCAAAGCGAAAGACGGCCGGCGAGAGTACCAGAATTGAAAAACAGGGGAGGCGAGGGAGAAGCGTTATCGGTAGTTCTAATGTGCGCGCGTAGGGAGAAGGCAATCATCAAAGGGAAAATAGCCTATCCATGGGTTGAAACGTGTGTCCGCCAAAGTTTTCACCACCTAATCAGTTTTACCTGCTATGATTTCATGCCGAATTACTTACCAGAAATTCATACGGTCAAAGGGAAATAAATCCGCAAAATAAGCTTTGAAATGTGAAAGTATGCATTAGAAACCATGCAATATATATATATATATATATATATATATATATATATATATATATATATATATATATATATATATATATATATATATATATATATATATATATATATATATATATATATACATATATATATATATATATATATATATATATATATATATATATATATATATATATATATATATATATATATATATATATATATATATATATATCTTGGCTGTACTTTTTTTTATTTCGGCTGGTTGTTTTTTTGCAAATTGCTAATCTAATGAAAAAAGCCACATTGAGAGAAGATCCTCGTGTCCCGGGCGAGGGGGTGCGGGATGTTAATATCGAAAAAAAAAACCTCATCAATTAGTTTTATCTTTTTTTTTATTTAACATCAAGACAGGAGGTTCTCAAAATGTGGTCCATTAACCTCCATACAATAGAAGGAGCGATTTTAAAACTTTAGCAGTTTAAAAAAAAGTACAAGCCGAAATAAGAAAAAGTTCAGACATAAGATTTTTATTTTATCACGAAAAACATATGTGAATAAAATATGGGTTCCCATTTTTCTTAACTTCATTGGACTCACTCCCTGCTAGTGGATTAGCGGGTAATATTGATAAGGAACTACAGTTGATGATAAACGCAAGCGACTTCCAGCGATAATACATAACCTCTAAGAGATTATTTTCTCGCCAGTGACCGAAAGGGATCCAAAATGGCGGCATATTTAACGGTGCGGTGATTTAACGAAGTATTGTAGTAACAGCAGCTGTTTATAATCGAGAAATTTGTATTTATTTCATTTATATTTATAATCTATGTTTTAGCTGTTTATAATCGAGAAATTTGTATTTATTTCATTGATCGCCTTTAACCGCCTATTAATAGACCAGTTAATT
Source organism: Tetropium fuscum (assembly GCA_964058915.1). Classification (NCBI taxonomy): domain Eukaryota; kingdom Metazoa; phylum Arthropoda; class Insecta; order Coleoptera; family Cerambycidae; genus Tetropium; species Tetropium fuscum. The sequence goes on along the minus strand of CAXKVY010009410.1, from coordinate 9,541 downwards.
TTGTCTTTTGTTTTATTCAAGATGGCAAATCTAGTGGTTCCCCCGCCGCCAAAGTCGAAAACTGATTTTTGTTAAGGCCCAGATCTGAACATAATTATTTAAAAATTATTACTATGCAGTCTTTTGTAAGGCACATACTTTTTTGGCCTTTTTTTAAACTCCAGGAAAAATGTATTAATTCTAGAAATATACGTAAAAAAGTATAAAAAAACAGATTAGGATCCCCTTAAATTATTTAAAAATTATTACTATGCAGTCTTTTGTAAGACAAATGCCTTTTTGGCCTTTTTTAAAACTCCAGGAAAAATGTATTCATTCTAGAAATATACGTAAAAAAGTATTCCGCATATATCAATTTTCAATTTATATTATTTGTACATAAAGTAAAAAAATTCTAAAATATTCTTACTGCTAGTAAACTCAGTTTAAGAAAGAGGACTTTGTTTGCTTTTGTTTCGAAAAAAATCGATTGGCAGCAACTAACAGTTGAAGGATCATTGGAGCACGTAAAATAAAATTAAGAGAACGTTGCAGGAAACATCTAACTGCATATATATATTGGGGGTATTCCTGCAGACTGTAAAATTACTCTTATTTTATGCACTGTAAAGCAATCCTTGTGGGACACCACAATAGGTTGCTATTTTTCTTTGTAAAGTATCCTGTCATGGACCTACTTGATTATTGGTCATCACGAAATTCACAATCCGCGTGAATATTAGTGCTTTTTTCAATTTCAGTTTACCATCCGCCAGCGTAGATAACAAATTTAAGGAAATAATTAAACCAATAATATTCTGTACAGGTTTTAAAGTTTAGTATTTCGGTACTGAGTAAAAATTGCTCAGCTAAATAATTTCCTGTCTACTCTGAATTACGAGAGGGCATGGAAGGGAGAATATGTTTACCACCAATTTATTTATAGGGTTTTCAGACCTCATTTTAAATCTAGAAAGAAGGTTTTGGATACTTCCTACTTTACAGGCCGTTGCTAATAGCGACTGTCTTTGATTTATTTTGCAACCCGTTAAATGACAGACGTTGAATTCACATAAAATCAAACAATTTGTTTTCTTATTTGATTTTTATTTTCAGTAGTAGAGAAAATGTATATCGCAGGTTGAACCTCTAGGTTAGCAGATCTCGACTAATTGCTTATTATGAACATTATTGCTCTTTATGTCCGATAAAAGTTGTTTTGTCATAGTTTTTTCATAATTTCATTGAAGCTTTCAGCTAACACTCAGAGAATATATTCATCTCTATCCTACAATTTTCGTTTAGATAGCACAGCAGCACTCCCAGAAGTGAATTAATTGTCTGTTGTAATTGAAATTTGGTGTAAGTAAACATTATATCTCCACCGTTTGCTATTGCACCTCGACATACGAAATGCATTCGCTGCTTGAATAATATTAACTTACTCTGGTGGGGTTCTTCTGACAACATAGGCGTAAGCCATCTAGTAAGCCATTATAATAACGTTTGTTGGTATTTCACGGGACTGCTCACTTTGTTGGGTCGCAGACAAAGCCGGATACATATCCAGGCTAATAGCCAGAAATTGACCGTTAAAGTATCTTAATCGGTAATTAAACATTTCATATGTCTTCAATGTAGTTTCTTATCGCAAAGGGAAGATAAAATTGTCAATTAAATCATGAAACATTTAACATAAATTATTATGAGTCGCCCCACATGTATGAAAATTGGTATGAGTTTTCAATACACTGTTACACATAATATATGAAAAATACCCACCGAATCTACATCTGCTAACAAAAGTATTCAAGGTTAAAGATCATCAAACACTTTTTTTGCATTTTTCTATTATACGGTTGACGTAAAAATAGATCAGACAGAAGTTGTAGATCATACAATTGCCTACAAATATTGTTTTATATACTTTTTTCCTACAAATGATTCCAAAAGGTGAAGAAGTTGTATTCCACATAACATGCTCACATTTCCGCACCACCTGTGAGATAGTGTATGTACTTGTAATGATCAAAGTGGAACGGATTATTGTTGATTTCGGCAAAACATTAGCCTGACTGATGAATCTTCAAATGCTAATTCAACAGTAATGTCTTCTTCGCTTTCCTCTTCTTGCTGAATATCTGTAAATTGGTCCAATAAGAAAGATTCATTAGTTATCTCCTCAATGATATAAGAATCCTCATCTGTTATACTTGATTCATTATTGGAGGCCTTGACAATTGGTACGCTGGCGGTCATTTGAAAGTGCACGATTTTTTTGATATTGTAATGTGATCTTTTTATATTTCATTTTGACACTTATTTGAAACTTCAAACAAATGTCAGTAATTAACTCCGTAATTTACAAACCACTTTATTAGTTTTTCAAGTTTTAAAATGCCGCGGTTAACTGAACCTGAAAAAATGCGAGCTGTTCCATTGCTTGAAAATGATTGGTCATTACAGGCAGTTGCAGGTGAGCTAAATGTAAGAGTTGTATATTCAAACTCAAACAAAAATGGAATGCACGTAGGAAACGTTCGCTACGTCCACGGCGGAGGGCGTCGTAAAATAAGCGCTGTGACCATCTTAGAACGAATCCCTTTGAAACAGCAGTTTCGAAACGGAGTTTACTGGATCTCTGAGGTCTGCAAGGCGTCGGGTGAAGGGTTCAGAGTTACGAAATTATGCGGCAACAAAGAAGGTATTTTTGGAGCCAAGGCATAAAGAACAACGTCATAATTTTGCGAACCAGTTTGTCGGTAGGCCCGACGACTTTTGAAATAATGTCATATTTTCCGACGCAAAGGTCTTTCAGTCATGTCATGTTGGTTCCATCCGCGTTTACCGACCTCAGAATTCGAGGTATGAAGAGAGGTATATTAAACCTACCGACCGGAGTGGACGTTTTCCATCAATGTTTGGGCATGGATAAGTTCCCTAGGTCCCGGTGTTTGCTGGAGGATAGGAGAGCGCCTTACCGAACAGAGTTACATACGCATATTGGACAATATTATGCTGCCGTCCGTCACTATGTTGTATCCTCAGAATTTTATTTTCCAGCAAGATAATTGCCCAATTCATACATCAAGAATTGTAACTAATTGGATTAATGAACACAACATAAACGTACTACCTTGGCCGTCAAAGTCGCCCGACCTAAACCCAATTAAAAATGCATGGTCGATGATTGTTAAGAATATTTATAATAGACCTGGTAATAGACATTTCCGCACAGCAAATGCCGAAGAATTGTGAGGAGCAATTGAAAATGCTTGGGACAATATCAAAATATAACGAAATCTGATATAAGAGTCGTGCACTTTCAAATGGCCGCCAGAGTACATACTGGTCAACAAAATAAGCAGACTTTTTATAGCCACAGATTGTACTACAACCCTTTTTGCAATCGGAAAAAATGGTGTTTCTCTGGAAAAAGTTTCTCTGGAGCTGGTGGGAGTAAAGTTTGAATTAACTCCGAAGTATTATCTATTATTAATTTCCAACCCCAATCTTCTGGGTCCAGTTAATTGCCTAGCCACACTTGAACTTGATCGTATACACGATATAAATATTGATAAGCAGAAGCAGATGTTGGAGGAAGACAAGATAGCTGTACTCTTTTGTTATTCCGTGTATTTTTTTCAAAATTTAAATATCTATACTTGTCTGTAAAACAATTTTTTTGGAGTTCTATATAATTATAGAAAGAAGAAGTACTGTTTTGCCCTTTTTGAAAATCGATGACGTAGTTTCGCAGTCGGTAATTGCGAGTAAAAGTACGATATGAGCTTGATATTTTGGATTTGGATTTAAATGCAGCGGATCTCTGGTCCGCACACCGACCAAATTAGAGATACAGATACATAATTTTTCAGAGGATTATATTTTGGTTTGTAGAGCCTTGCAGGGTTTCAAAAAGTAAATAACCTTGTCAGATGAAGTTCATGCAGTCTGTAGTAGATATTAACAAATCAACCAAATAGAAAAAACAATATTTCTGCTTATATTGAACGTCCGATGATGTATACAGGCCGCCTAGGAATGCATATTAGTATTTTCAATTATTTTTGTAGACTGTTCTACAACTTTTGTCTGACCTATTCTTACGCCAACACTTAACGTTTACTAGAAATATGCAGAAGCCGATATTTTGACCTTGAATAATTTTTTTAGCAGATGTGGGATCGGTGGGCATTTTTCATATACTATTTAAGTATAATAGTGTATTTAACCAATTTTCAGCTCTATGCGAATTATTGCAAACTTACCACTTTTTTTGTTTATTTTGACTGGGGTATAACGGGTTTATGCACCTAGAGGTGAAGGGAAACCTTCGCCTATCCCTTCACAGATTTAGAAAAGATTATCGTTCATTTTAATTACACAGGGTTTTGCACACAGCTTATTTGTTTACTTTTTTGTGACACCTGCTTATTAAATGCTTTCCTAGGCACCCTGAATGAGAAATGACAATTCTAGCTACTGAAACAGTTAAAGACATGCAAGGTCACTTGAAAGTAAGAGAAAAAAAGATTACTTACTTTGTTTTTAAACAGTAAGAGATGCATTTTCAAAAGGTCCTAATTTCAATAAAAAACCCCCGTATATTCGAAAATAAGCGAGATATCAAAAAACGGCCAAATTTGTTTGTTCGAATTGGTCCATAGTTACCCTGGTAAAAAAATTTTATCTCGATTTTGGTTTTCCTAAATTCTCGGTAAGAATGAAATTTTATTTTTTTGCAGGGGTTTAGTTTATTATACACCTAAAAGAATATACACCCCGTATGTTCCTTTTTTTTAGCACGATAGAAATACGATATTCAGGTCATTTATTACCAATAAAATCTCCAAAAATCTTTAATGCACGGGTGGTTGTGGGCCTGTTGACATAGACCTGTGATTTCAAATAACCCCATAATCTAATGATGTTAAATCACACGATCTAGGGGGCCAATCCTGATCACCGAAACGAGAGAGTGCAGGGCCTGGAAATGTCTCATACAGTAATTGAATTGTTTCACGGGCTGTATGGCATGTGGCACCGTCTTGTTGAAACCACATATTGGCCACATCAATATCATCCAATTTCGGCAGAAAGAACTGTGTTATCATGGCTCGATATCGAGCACCAGTAATAGTCACTGCTTGACCAGCCTCATTTTCAAAAAAATATGGTCCAATTATGCCTCCAGCCCAAAATCCACACCAAACAGTGACACGTTGTGGACGTTGTGAACAACGTTGTGTTCTCAGAACCCCAAAAGCGGCAATTTTAGCGATTAACAAAGCCATCAAGGTGAAAATGTGCTTCACCGATGTTTAGGATGATGTTGCTCGAAAAATCAGCATCCATTTGTTGATGTTCAATAATCCATTCAACAAACTCTCTTCGCTGTGCATGGTCATTAGGCTTCAGTTGTTGCGGTAATTGAATTTTGTAAGCATGGAGACACAGATCTTTAGTGAGTATGCTGTAGAGAGCTTCTTGAAATTTGCAATTATTACCCAACGCCCAACGCCGAATTGAGGTTCCTTGATTGTCACCGACACTCTCACGCACTGCTTCGATATTGACATTTGAACGGCTTGTTCTTGGACGACCAGTGTGTTTGGCGTCTCCAACGGATCCAGTCTCCCTGAATTTTTCAAGTAGGTTACTTGAAAAATATTTCACAGTTGACGAAGTTAAAACACTATTCCGATCATATTTTGTATGAAATTTTCGAAGCTTTTCGACGCTGTTCTATCGTATATCGCTCCATTTTTACTAACCCTAAACTGTCAGCTATCGATTTGTTTTTTGTTTAGGGTTGCCAACACTTTACTGCACAAATGACGGCAAATTCAAATCTTGCGTTAATTTTGAGACACCCTTTATATTGAAGGGAAAGCCTATGGTGTGGGGGTAAGACCTCTCGGCGTGATGAATAAAAGATCAGGGGATTTCGAATTTACGAAAAATGGCAACATATTTTGAAACATTTTATAGGAAAGAATAATTTTTTTACTTTTTTATCAAAACAAAGCAAAGCAGGTCATTTTTATGTGCTCAAAAAACATTTTAAAAGCGTTCTAATTGTTTTACATAAAAGTGAATACCTTAGAACTGGGAAACCTTTATTCTAAAGCTACTTACTTGCCAAAAATAGGTTCATTGCGATAAGTATGGAGCTAAATTTGACATTTACCAAATTTACTAATTCCAATATGGCGGCCTATCTATATAGCGCTCTTAATTTCCTTAAATTAATGAACAGCAACTCCATTAAATTTAAAAAAAAATAGTAAATTATTTCATACATACCTTTTCAACAAGTACAAAGTCAAAATGCAACGATTATTGCGGTTTATTTGCAAAATAAAAACAAAACATGAAATTGTACATAAAACTTGAAACTTAAGCAAAAATATTCTCATAGTACAAAATAAAAATGTTATAAGGGATTAATAGATATCACTTGTAATTACATATGCCATGATTATTTTACTGTTACTAGTAGAAAGTCTTCAAAGTGACTATTAAACTATTCTCTGGCAGTAAAATCTTATGAAACACTAACAGTTTGACCTTGAACATGAAAATATCCTACCTATAATCCCACCTATTTATTGGAAAACAACATTAACTCCTGGTCTCACTAGACTAATTCTTGTAATTAAGTATGCCATTAGTAACGAAAAATATTAACAACTCTATTTCTTAGGGACGTCTTCCTCGACGAAGTTGCTCTAAAGAAACAGCTGCTCCGTAGGGTCTGTGGATTGGAGCCATGTTGAGGTTCTTTGCCATATTGGGCACCATTTGCGCTGGAGACGGCCCTTTGGATGATCCACTGTTAAACAGGTGCTGGAAAGATTAAATTTGATTTGAAGTGGTTGGACAGCGAGAAGAATTCCCAATTGTTATGACTTTATTGAATAAATATTTTTATATACGTGTTGTTTTCTTTCTACGAAATGATTTTCTATGATAAAACTGAGTTGACATTTCATAAATTCATGCAGAATAACTGGTGATAATGGTACAGAAGAAACTATATAGGTAATTTGTTTAATCAACATATTTTCTAATTTCTTTCTTATCGTATTCGGCAACATCGATTTGCCATTATAAGTTCAAATATATTTCAATTAGTCCTACTTGGAATAGAAAGTCGCAATTACTAGCATTTCAGAATTTATTATCAGCAATTACCACAGAGAGCTATTACGACATCCACTGGTGATAACGTCAGCATCGGTTTAGAAATTTTAAAAGCGAACCAAGGTAAGTAGAAACTACTAAGCCGTGTAAATTTATTTAATCTATTTACATGGTAAATACTGTACATACATATTCTATAAGCTGTGGTGACGTTAACTGTCTAATATATGGGTTAGACGATAATGTTTCGTATTCATGAGGTTCCACTAAGAGTACCTATGTATTTTGGTAAACGTATATTGCATTGCCTTGGGTGGGTCTGTGTATAGTACTTTCAAGAAATTAGCCTAAAGTCGTATTTAACTGATTTTAGTTTTGAGGAAGTGACTCAATTTTTACTCGAATATCATAATCAGCATGTCTCATTATTGACTGTTTCGGTTACTGAGTCGTAATACTAAAATCAACCTACCAAATGCAGGTAGACAATTATTTATTTACTTAATAAATATGTCAGCAATATATATTTATGTCATCAACAGATTTGCACCCAGTTGTAGATTACAATTACAAGCAATTTTGTCGAGTAGCTCTATCTCTCTCTCTTTCTCTCTATCTCTCTCTATCTCTCTCTCTATCTCTCTCTCTATCTCTCTCTCTCTCTATCTCTCTCTCTCTCTGTTCAGTTAAATATACCAAATCAGCATGGTCAGCATGAATTAGGCTTCATAGGTAATGAGGGAACAACTACATATGCAGATATGCAGATAGAGGGAACTTTCAAGACCTAATTTTTTCAAATAGCCAAATAAGACATTTGTTTATGTATGTATGTATATGGGTTGGAGTGTAATGGTTTCACTTCCACTACAGAACTTATGCCTCATTACGCCCCTTGTACATTACGCCGCCTTACAACTTTTATGTATGATACGTGGTCTGAGTTACTCAGATTTATTGCTCTGTTCTCATTTTACCATTTACCGGGGAACGCACGCCCGCAGCAGATGGTTGCCGATCCCAGGTGTCAGGTAGAATGCCACAGTCCGCCCAAGCCTGCCTAGGTCACCCATCCAAGTGCCAGCCAGCGGACATTTTAAAAAAAAACTTGGTGTAGTGGTTTAATTCAGCTGATGTAACCATTACTTATATAAACAGAATTTAATCTGGAATTAAACATTTAGAACAACCCATAGTATATCTATTGTTTCCTATTGTTTATCGTACTGTATATGTTTCTAGATGAAATAAACGATGTGACTAATTTCAGTCAACTGCCTATTTATTATAGTAATACGCTACGTCAAAAAGATAAAATTACAGATTTAGATAAATTACAAGTAGGTATGTTTCTAAGAATTACTTCCTTATTTGAAATACCACCGCACGCTACTGCTATGTGATATCAATTTCTCCAGTTTTGATATCCAAATTCTGATATCGTTTTTTTTATAAATTAAATATTATCCATCGTTGTTAAAACTCATCATTCTCTCATAACCTTAAACAACATCCGTTATTTCTTTTCTACAACTTCATTAAGTAAGAAGTAATGAAGGGAAATCCATTGAATGGTCCATCGATGATTGAGAAACGTGTTTATAAAACTATGATGGCTGTGTCTTTTCAGTTGGTAATAGAGAACGAATTTTATAACGGACTGCTTCTTTCACATTGCTGGTTCCTGATACCTGATTTTGTGGAACCCTGATACCTGGTGCCTCATAATTCAGGTAACGAATCTCTAAAGGACTTTGATACCTAAACTGTATTTAGATACTGTATTTAGAACTGTATTTAGATATCAGTAAAAATCTGGAGGGCGACGTCACAGGACAAAAAAACTCGCAGAAAAGCAGATATGGAAGAGTGAACCTTCACCGAAACTGGCACCAAACATTCACCCAAATCATATCGCTAAATGCCTCTATGTTATTTTATTTTTGTATTTAAGAGAGTTTCCAGAATTATTTTCACTGACCTGTGTGTTCTCTCTTTTACAAGTAAATACGAGCCTCTAATCTGTAAAACACCAAATAAAATTTGGTGAAACAAAACATTGTACAAATGTTGTGCTAAGCGTCCACGTCCTGTAGAAATTATCAGTTATTTCTAGTTCCGTGCGAGGGGCTGATATATTTTTGTATAATTTTTGTATTCGCCTAAGCAATTTGTTGAACGTCAGAATGACCGCGTAATAGACCCGACCCGACAAAAGTGTGGGAAATCGAAACGCCATTATATTTAAAACTAATTAGCGTAACAAAAACAAGGGCCTTAAAAATAGACTAACCAGTCATTAGGCACGTAGGACGTGTAATTTTAGAGAATTTAGTTAAATATCGGATAACGATAATAATTGAATAATGGGCAACCTCGATGGGGTTAGACCGATCTGGGTGGTGTAGAAACT
>CAXKVY010009409.1:0-43903 GCA_964058915.1 Tetropium fuscum | reverse complement strand
GTCAGCAAGTTCTCTGCGGAAGTTTCTATATAATATAATTGCTTTGTAAAATCCACAATAAAGCGTTTAGAAAACTGAAATGTCGCTCAAGCAACAGCTTATGAAACAAATTCGCTAGTTGGGAGGTAATGCATCAACATGTCAGATTTTCGGGCATTATCGACCAGCAATGTAAAGGAAACGTGTCTAGCATACATGAAAAATGTCCAGGATCTTTCCTTTTAATTTTAACACTGCGGAGACGACATTGTGGTATAAAAATGTTTCAGAAAGTCAGCCGGGACATCCCGGATCCCTTATACATCAAACTAATCTTAGCCTTAAAGGTCAGATCCCAATAAAAAGAGGATTTTATTGAATGGCCACGAAGTCAGCTGAGCTGGTGAATGGGGCTGTAAAAATGTACATTAAATTAGAAATACCAGCTGACAGTGCTGCTCGGATTTCACACGTACTCCTTTTATAAGAGGTAGATATGCGCGATATATTTTATATATGGAAGTTCTATTTTATTATTTTTTAAAATGTTCCCTCAGCTAAAATTCGCCAGATTGGTTTTTGCCAGCAGGACGAATAGCGCCTCGATCCCATGCGAGCGACACATTTGAAATTTTACTTTTGAAAAAGAAATTGAATTCGCAGAAAAAATATCTCATTTGCTCCGTTATATTTTTAGCTTCCCGCAAATAACATTCTAGTTGAAACAATACAAAATGATTTTTAAAATGCAAATATTATATACACGGGGTGTGTGATTACGAATCCTGCTAGTATTGGCATCTTTTTTGCTAGAAATAGAGACTTGGTAAATAAACAAAATATAGAGTGGTGCAGTAGTTCTTAATGAGAATAACAAAATATATATAAGTAATTATTTAATAAAAAGTTAAGTTGTTAATTTATATTGTTTGGTTAATTTATATTGTTAAGATAGTACCATCACAACTTCAGGTTTGCTTGGCTAAGTATCTGTTACACTTGGCAAAGCTATAAAAATCCAGTAAGACCTATTATCTTTTTTAAATTTTATTTTGGGCACACCGGTGAAATTTGAACATATCACGATGTTTTCACGATCACATATCACGTTGCGATCACATATAACGAACATATCATATTGTTTTTCAATGTAATACAGTTTAGTTAAGCTGACGAAAGTACGATTTCTTATATCATTGGGTATAAATTTAAAACTGATAGGTAAATTCTGGTCATGTAATTTATTTTTCCAAAATATATATTTTTTATTTAAGTATTTTCATATTTTTTCGGAATTTAAAAAGGAAAAAATATTTAAAATTTGAATGGTTAAAAAAGTTGTAAGTTTTTAAAGACCGACTACAATTTCTTTATCCTTTAAATTTAAGATATATTTGCCTTTTTAAATTTCGGAAAAATATGTACCGGGTAAGTCTCTTAAGATTGACACCCCCCTTATCTCACTTATCCTTTGCCGATTTAACTCATTCAAAAAAAATAGTAGACACGGTTTTTGATGAATTTTTATAATCTGAGAACAGATATTAAAAATCTCGTAACATATACAGGGTGGAAAATAAAACATGATTTTTTTAAATGCAACACCCCGTATATTTTTAAACCAAAATAATGTACTTAATTTTCTGAATCCAAAAATGTGTAATTGTTATATAATCACTCCACCTGTTCGTGAGATATTACTAAAAACTTATCACATTACGGGTGTCAATTATAAAATAAGAACATCAAAATACCTCTGGAAACAATGCATATTTGCATTGTTTATTGGTTGACAGATGTCGTCCAGTTTTTTGTGATAGTAGTTCACTCTCTTAGATATTAGCGTAAAAAATACGTAGTGTTCATAAAGAAGCAAGTTATTTTGAAAATGGTATATTCATTGGAAGAGCGAAAAGAGTTACTTGAAATTTATATTCAGTGCAACAAGAATAAGTCTCTTGCTCGGAGGGAGTATGTTAGGATATTTCGAGAAAGGCTACCTCCTTCCAAAAATAGTTTTAAAAACATGTATGCAAAGTTTAGGAATACCGAATCTCTGAGAGACAAGAAAAGGGAAAGGCGAAGAACAAAAACAGGAGAAGACACAGAACTCAACGCGTTATTATATTTTGCTGAAAATCCATCCAAATCATCCTATGCCGCAGCAATAGAATTGGATATATCACAAAGAAGTGTGATAAAAATATTACATCGCCATAATTTTAAGCCATATAGTATTTTGCCCGTTCAATATTTAGACGACAACAACCTTCAAGACAGGTTAACCTTCTGCAGAGACATACGTGATAGAATAGAGGAAGATGATGAGTTTCTAAGTCATGTCTTTTGAACTGACAAAAGCAGTTTTTTTACTGCGGGAATTTTTAACAGAAAAAATGCACATTACTGGGCAGCGGAAAATCCACATATTGTAAAAAAAATAAAAAACAAGGATACCAAACTGTAAACGTGTGGTGTGGCATCGACAAGGATGCTATTGTAGGTCCTGTATTTATAAATGGGCCCTTAAATGCACAACGTTATGTGGATATTCTTCAACATCCAGTTGAAAATTATTTAGATAATATTAATTTAGTGGACAACAGATCTGTTATTTGGCAGCAGGATGGAGCACCACCACACTGCAAGGAACGTCACCGAAAACCTAAAATATCCTATTTGGATAGGAAGGCACGGTGTTATACATTGGCCCGCTAAAAGTCCGGACTTAACACCTATGGATTTTTTTCTCTGGGGTACGATAAAACAAATTTTATACGAAACTGGGGTTTTTAATAATATGAATGAGTTAAAAGAATGCATACGTGTAAAAATTGAGGAATTAAACCAAAATGATGATATATTTCAAAGGATGAAAAGCAATTTTATAAAGCGATGCCAAATGTGTATTCGGAATGGTGGTGGTTACGTGGAAAATATTTAATTACGTTACGTGTAAATAAATAAAATTGTGTTACTCTATTGTGTTACTGTATTAATATTGACTTTTATTTGTTTTTATTAGGCTTATGTTGTTTATTGTTATTACTCGTTACTGTTATTGTCACCTATATATTATTTATTTATTATCTCAATAAATGCCATTGTTTCCAGAGGTATGTAATGTACTATACCCGTAATGTGATAAATTTTTAGTAATATCTCACGAACAGGTGGAGTGATTATATAACAATTAGATATTTTTTTATTCAGAAAATAGAGGACATTATTTTGGTATAAAAATATACGGGGTGTTCCATTTAAAAAAATCATGTTTTATTTTCCACCCTGTATATTTTACGAGATTTTTAATATCTGTTCTCAGAATATAAAAATTCATCAAAAACCGCGTCCACTCCTTTTTTGAATGAGTTAAATCGGCAAAGGATAAGTGAGATAAGGGGGGGTGTCAATCTTAAGAGACTTACCCTGTACATATATATTATTTTCGGAATAAAAAATTTAAAAAAACATTTTGGAAAAATAAATGACTAAACATTATTAGATTAATAATCGCCGATAATTGCTGCATACTACAGAATATTTGTGTAATAAACATAACATAGCAGATTTTATAATTATTATTTATCTCTAGTTTCTTTCTATTGCCATTACGACGCAAGCATATCCCAATATGTATTTCACGCGATTTAAAAAACGCCACTAAATGAACACTGATCATTTTATTTTTCACTACACTTAAACCGAAAAAACGTAACTACTTTGTTTACGTCGGAACGGTACACTGGCGAAAAACTAGTTTACCCCTAGCCACGTTGCCACGTTTCTCTGAACACGGCTACCTCTGAATTAGTAACGGCTACCTCAAAGTAATATTAATGTCAAATAATCACAATTAAGTCAAATATGACAAATACATAGTACGTAAGCGACGGCACACCACCAGTGGCGGCTCGTGCCAAATTAAACAAGTAGTGCCAAAACTGGCCAAGACACATAATGAGGTGCGAAAATTTTTAAAATTTTCCAGGTCACGCGTTTTCCTGGCACTTCAGAATTTCAATAAAATATCCATTTGAACAAAAATACATACTTCCACAAGAATAATTATTTGAGTTTATGATTACCATGGCCACCGGCTTTAAGGGTGCATTATTGTTTTGATTTCGAACACACACATTTATTTTTATAGGTAATTTTCAAAAAATGGCCATAATGTATTAGTACAAAATAATAATCAATATAAAGATTATAGAAGATTACTTACCCACAGTAGTTGTAGATTACTTCTAACCTCCTGAGATATAATCCTATAGAGAACTCCTTAACTACTTAATGTCGTTATGTCTATTTAAAAAAAAGTTATAAAATTAATTTATTTAACACACGCGATGAAAGTTTTTAACGACAGTTTTAAAGTTTGCGGTAAATTAACTCCACCCTTCTCTCATTTTCAATTACTTTATTATTAAAATTGTCAATACTCGAGCTTTGAATATGTTTTTTTAAGTCTCTATCCAATTCGGCAATAAAATTTACCAGTACCTTAAAGGGGCATATTTAAGGAACTGGTAAATTTATTGCTGAACCTTCCTTTTCATCTTATTCGTGATTAATTTATTAAATACCTACTAAAAATTAAACACGAATATAAGTTTACTATTTATCACACACAAACACAATAATCCAATGTATTTGTCCTATAAAAACACCCTACACGTGAAGTCTGACATAACAACAAAAACCGACGATGTCAAGAAACGGAGCCCGGCACAGAATATTCTTTCCTATTACAATTTATCCCGTGTAAAATTTTATGGACTACGTTTATCTCTGTCGCTCACACACGATTCTGGAACATCTATTTCATTTCATCTGTGCCAGTCCATAATAGCACAACGAACTTGCGTGCGCAGATTAAACAAGAAACCGGCTAACCGTTTGCGTGCGTCGCGAAGACGGGGCAGTGTGCTATTGCCAGACTTTCTATAAACTCTTGAAGAATGGGGAGAAATGCACTAGATAGAAAATATGTTTCAATGAAAGATACAGTTAATATTTATGTGTTTTTTACGAATAAATAAGGTGGTGCCATGGCTCCATATTCCTGTACTATATATTTTGACGGAATATAATTACTGGTCTTTTTAGATTCAGTTTAGCTATGTCGTACTGCGTTATCTGTTTTTTATTTGTCCTGTATTTTATACTATTGGAGAAATAGATGGTGTATTTTATAAAGGCTCCAATATATCCCCACTACTTATACTGTAAGAGCCAAAACTACCCCCATACTACGTCTTTGCAACGCATCATAAATCATATAAAAAGTCGAAAGTAGCCTTATCGTGTGGGTCTTATCTTATACAATTTTCATAATACTAAAAGAGGCCGCACGAGACGGCCGATTTTGACTATGTTAGTTTTTGTCCAAATAAAACACCGTGGTTGTATTTTAAAATCACTTTTAGTCCTTTAATTCACTTAAGCACTGGAAGGTATACCTAATACTAGAGACGCTCTTGACTAACTAACTCACAAAGAATAAATACATAAAGGATATATTAATAAAGTCTTACTTAGCATTTTTAAGCATACGCTGAACATGGATTTCTCTCGTGCTTTTTAGTATTTTAGTTCAACTACTATACAGCTGAGCCGTCACATATGTCTATAAACATTTTGATTGGTTTTTGTTGAATCTGCTTTTATATTTCAACAGACTATAAATACCCCATCAGATTTCATAAATCCAATTGACTAATTTGGTTGGTGTTTCTGTTTCAGGTCCAGCGGGGTGCAATCTGTTCATATACCACCTACCCCAGGAGTTCACGGACACCGACTTAGCGTCGACGTTCCTGCCTTTTGGGCCGGTGATATCCGCCAAGGTGTTCGTAGATAAACAAACGAATCTGTCGAAATGTTTCGGTTTTGTGTCGTTCGACAACGCGTCGTCCGCAAAGCAGGCCATCGCCGCCATGGACGGATTCGCAATAGGAACCAAAAGGCTAAAGGTGCAGCCGAAAAAGATAAAGGAAGCATCTAAGCCGTATTAGCCAAAGAGACGAGCCAGTCGTCCCCCCAGTACCCGTATGGGTATCTAAGCGGTACCCGTACAAGCACCGTGCCAGTGCAGTGCAATCTCAGGATCTAGCTGCTATTTTTATGAACTGTGAGATATTTTTACTAGTTAACCGCGACTTTGTCGTTTGTAAATTAAATGATTATGTATATGACGAATGACGAGGATGTTCGGTAACTAAGTGTTATGTTTGGTTAATTTTTGTCATGTTTTTGGTTCGACAGGTTTTTTTTCTTTTTCTTTGTAAATTGTGTTCGTGGCGTAAAGCGCGTAGACATCCTCTGTTGTTTAGTTATCCTAGGCCAGATGTAAATGTTGAGTGATGATTAGTTATGTTTATTTGGTCAAATTATTATTATACCCTTACTTTATATACATCTGAAGCATGTATTTGAATTGTACCTTTATTTTCTATTGTTATTAAACCAAAGTTATTAGACCAAATACTTGCTGTTGTGTTTAATATTTGCAAGGTGTCTATGTAACGGACTCCATCCCAAGCAGAACTCAGATTATCTCATTTCGTACGTACCTTTTACGGGTTATTTACACACCTCGTGGAACTTTGGGATAATCGCATTCGGGGTTATCCCCGACACCTTCGCTGTTTTCAATACAAGCAGAATTTATATTAAACTAAGATACCAAAATAAGCCTCCGGTTGGTATCAAATTATAGTTACATAGAAAATATTTTCTTAAACAACGCGCGCCGATATTCTTGGCTATAGATGTGACCTCGATAAGAGGGGGCCCATCAGCGGTACCATCGCTCTTTGCTCCTATTTTACGCAACGTGGCATATTGTTAAAATGTCGATGGTGACAATATTGATAGCCGATTCGAGGGAACTAAAATCGCTAAAAAATATTGTTTTAGTGCTTTAGAATCTGATTTTGAAAAATATTTGGTACCTTTTTGAAAATGCTTTATTTTTGTGAACTTTACCGCACGCCCATGCGTGCGGGAAGAAGTACTTTACCGCATACAAGTATATATAATAAAAGGAAACACAATTTTGAAAAAATGTAATAAACTATCGGACATAAAAAGTGGCGCACCTAGATTTTGTCCCAAATGTTCAATAACTTTTAAACCAGCCTATCTATTTTGATAATTTTTTTTTGAAAGGGCGATTCTTGCGGATGACTATTTTGACTAATTGGCTTTCCATAAAAAATGTGTTTTTAATATGTACAGCCTTTAAAAACCGATTATGATTTTGACACAAAATTTGATTGTCGCTGTGGAGTGAAACTTTATTTGTATTGAATTTTTATGTTGGTCACGGTGTTTACCATTCTTTTTTCAATATTCTCTTTTTTGAATCACCTCTCTAGCCCCTTCAGCAACGAAGATGCGACATTTTAGATGAAACGGTGTTATTAAGTTTGATATTTAACGGTTAACACTGAAACGTCAAAAGATTCAGTTGAAATTCTTGTGAAAAAAAAATTCAGTTAACGTTCTAAAAGAAAATGCCAGTGCAAATTAGTCTAATTCAAGTAGCTAGAGTTGTGGCTTTGGTAGAAGATGGAAGGAGTCAAAGATATGCAGCTCGTATTGTTGGTCTACCCGAAACAACTGTCCGAAGAGCGATCCAGCGCTATCGAGAAACGGGCCAATACAGCAGACGTCCAGGTTCGGGTAGTTCCAGGATTATGCAAAATATTGACGATCGATTTATTGGTCTGCAAATATCGAGGAATCCCTATCATACAGCTGTGATCACAAACCGAAATTTAAGAAACGCACGAGGAACAGTTGTGTCAGATCGAACAATTTGTCGGAGATTCAGGAGTCTCGGTTTTATCGCAAGAAGGCCTGCTATTGGAATGCGATTACATCGACGACATCGAGTAGCTCGTTTGGATTTTGCTCGAATTCATCTTGTTTGGAATGAGTTGCAATGGTCTCAAGTTTTATTCACTGACGAATCAAGATTCATGTTGAGATCAGTAGACGGGCGTCGGAGGGTTTGGAGAAGGCGTGGGGAAAGATACGAGGATGGTATGTTCAGTGAAAGGGAGAGTTTTGGCGGTGATTCACTAATGGTATGGGGTGGAATTACTAGCCCGTACATAATTATTTTTGTTTCCACCACGGCAATCTCTAAATGCAGTTAGATACATAGAGATCTTGAATGGGACAACATGTTGTCCCATTTGCACCTTACATTGGCGAAGAATTCCTCTTAATGCAAGATAATGCACGACCGCATACATCAGTGATGATAACACAATTTTTAAACGATGTCGGAATTAATCGTATGCCGTGGCCCGCTAAAAGCCCTGATATGAATCCCATTGAGTATTTATGGGATGAATTGGGACAACGTGTTAGTATACGCAACCCAGAGAATCTGAATGAATTGAGGATTGCTCTTACAGAAGAATGGGACAATATCCTCAAATCACTATCACAAATTTGATTGAAAGCATGCCTAGGCGTATGGAAGCTGTTATAGCAGCCAGAGGAGGAAATACTCGTTATTAGTTAGTTTGTTGTTTAGTTATTTTTTAAGTTTATTGTTTTAATCATTAATAATTACAGTCGTTTTACTAAAATGTCGAATAATTATTTGTTTGTTATTTCTTTTTGATGTTGTTTGTACTTGTAAGTAACAATTATTTCAGCGTCCGTAATCAAAAACTCTAAATATTTCTTAAAAGATGAACTTTTTAGACATTTTCAGCTCCACGGCCTCCTTGTTGAATATCAAACTTAATAACACCGTTTCATATAAAATGTTGCATCTTCGTTGCTGAAGGGGCTAGAGAGGTGATTCAAAAAAGAGAATATTGAAAAAAGAATGGTCAACACCGTGACCAACCTAAGAATTTAATACAAATAAAATTTCACTCCAAAGCGACATTCAAAGTTCATGTCAAAATCATAATCGGTTTTTAAAGGCTGTACATATTAAAAAATACATTTTTTATGGAAAGCCAATTACAAAATAGTCATCCGCAAGAATCGCCCTTTCAAACAAAAAAAAAATATCAAAAACGATAGGCAGGTTTAAAAGTTATTGAACATCAAATTTGGGACAAAATCTAGGTGCGCCACTTTTTATGTCCGTCAGTGTATTTTTATTTTTCCTCATGAAATGACATTTTAAAGGATTATAGCATTAGCATAAAAAACGTAGATAAGAAATAAAGCACTAAACCAAAATACAGTAGAATATTACACAGATGGAAAGTGTGACTTTTATTTTTATAATTTTTTTTGTTCTTTATTCTTTTATGACCACATTTACATTTCGTTAAGCGATTTTATAGGTCTTAGACTGTGTTTTGGCGAGCTAAAAGAACACAGTTTTAGATCCATAAAAATATTTACATCCAACAGGCACTAGTTATATACTCATTAGGTATACATATAAATAAGCACGCGTGAGATATAAGTAGGGTTGGGATTTTGACTGGTCAAAATCAATTGACCAGTCAAGAAAACCCTAATGTGTGTAATAGCAGCTAATAACTTTGAAGGGCCGTGTCTGTAAAGGCAGAGAGGATATTCTGGTTACGTTTTTTTCAGGTATTCTGGGATAAATTTACCTAGTTATGAAGACTCCTCCGCCGAAATGCAACATTCTGGCCATCAGGCAGTGCTGTTGGATAAAATATTGTATTTAACTAAACATTTCTATTTAGCTAAACATTTCCCAGCGTGACTTATATAGAACGTAACACACTTGTACCATAAATAACTACCAGCTAAATATATGGCTATAAAATAAAATAAGATTTAAATTCTGCCTCAACAATATTTAGTTTAACTTTGAATTGGACGCCGTTATGCAAAAAGGAACCAACGCCAAAAACTAAGTGTTGAGAAACAAAGGTTAAAAGTGTACAAACGATAATTAAATCGGCATGAAATTATAGATGCAGATTTGTGCTTTATCTTGCGTTAAAACTGTCAGATTTGCTGTTGAAAAATGTTTTCAAAATCTAGTATATTTTTTATTTTTGAAAAATGGTGCATGGTTCCTTTTTACGTTTTATAATTTCGGTGATTTCAAAATTAAGAGAAACAATAAAAATAGGAAATCAATAATTTATTATCTAATTTTATATAGTCAGGGACACCTCCAAATCCATCTATATCATCTTCAATATGGTCATCTGCAAAATGAATAGAAGCAGAATGCAGTAATGAATAGAAAGTCGTACAATCTTTGGGAATGAGGTGCCATATTGATTTTATATCCGTGAGTTTTTCGTTCGAAATACATTTTCCTTCAGGCCAGAGTATGTTAAGGTCTGTTTTATATAAACCACTTTTAGGACGACCACGTATTTTCATTCAAGTCTCGCTTCATAAAAAGGGAAAACGGCTTTTCTCTTAATATAGTTATCTCCCTTGTCTTTAACCAATTTATCTCTTCTCCATTTATTCCCTTCTTTAAGTTTTAAATTTTAAATTAAAATTCTCGTAAAATATTTTTTTGTATGTTGAGAAACTAACCACATTTACCTTATTTCGTCGGTAAACGTAGAGTTCGTACATTTTCGGGAGAGTCATATCTACTGGTAAAAATGAAGATTCTGTTTCTGTTAAACTCATTGTTCTTCGGATATTTTTGCTGTGCATGATAAAGTACACCGGCAATCAAAAGGTACACTCCTTAGAAACAATTCATTTACACCACTTTTATAAACGAAAACAAACAAGAAGTTCACACTTTCATCCCGTAGAAGGCACTCATATACTGATATTGTAAGCGTCTATGCACTTGGTTCCTTTTTGCATAACGGCGTCAAATTGCGATCGTAAGCCATCTGCGAGCGTTAACCTGAGATCAAGAATGATCTAGACTGTCGCGGCACAACCGGATCTTATAGCGTTTAGGGATTTTTCTTGTCAAAACGTATGTCATATTTTCAAAAATCAAATTTCAATTCCTTTACCAGACGTATGTGTCCCCAAATCGATACAACTATAGGTGAAAATGCCAAGAAGTACTGAGCAAAGTTTTCTTCATTTATTTGCATGCGTTCTGTTGAGGTTGAGGATGTATCTAGTGTTGGTATTTCCACAACTTGCAGCAACGTTTTTACCGCTTTTCCGCTACTTTATTTCGCATGAATACTAAACTGGAAACTGGAATGTTTTTTAACTTTTTTTAGATATATAGTTTTCGTTCCATATAAATTTTCCTTGCGGTTCATGCACGACAAAAAATACGTACGATATGTAATGGGAAATAAGAATGAAGGTATGTGCGATTTGAGGCTTATAAATTACTAAATTATAAAATATAAATTCTACGTGACGGCTTGCTTCTCTACGAAATATAACACTAACGTAAACTTGAAATAATAATGATGGAACATACATGACAGCATGAAGATTAGAGATGGTTTCTCGAGTATTGCCGTATTGCAATATTGTTCTAGAAATATCGTAGTGTGCCCTCGTGTCCAGCCACGGTAAGGCCCACCACCACCAGCCGCACCACGCGGCATCTTATTCCCAAAACGAAAACTAAAATGTCGTTTCGCATTGCATGCAAGCGGCTTCATGAGAAGTAAAACGCGTCCCATTCACACCCAGAGATAACTATTACATTGTACTGAGCCAAATCAGTCTTCTGGTATCTCAATATTTAGCGCAGTCGGCCTAACCCAAAAAAAAGTTTACATTGTAAAAAATTCCCGTCAGCAATCTTATTGCTCTAACCTTTGGAGGGGAGGGGGTGTCACTGGTAGTCTAAATTCAAAATGGCTACCGAATTCCGCCGATGCGTTAAACGCCATCTTAAATTTGACCGTTTTTGGTCAATATCTATATCATATATATAAGTCATTTTCAAAAGTTGTAAATTTATTCCTCTATAACTTTTGTTCTTACAATTTATATCGTGTGATCGCTAGTTAGTCGTAGATCGTGAGTCGTAGATCAAAATTGTAGGATTTTTTTTCTATATTTTTTTCTAATTATAGGAAATATTTTCTATTCGATAATTATACTTTACCAGTTTCTTCCGGCTTAATTCGAAAAATATTGGTCGGACGATAAAAATTATAAAGACAAGATAAAGTTCTAGATAATCAAATTTACAACAACATAAGTCGTTGCCAAGTCCTTGTAAAGTTGAAAATGGCCGAGATATTAAGCAAAAACGATTCCTCGTTAAATTCAAGATGGCGGATCACGTATCGTCTGAATTCGCAATTTTAAATTTAGAATTCCAGTGACCCCCCCCCCCCCCCTAAAGATTAGAGCAATAAATCTGGTGACGAGAATTTTTGCAAGGTCATATGCCCCGGGTCATATACTCGACGAGGCTAATTTCAACGCAACAGTACCAGAGAAACCATCATGTAATTAAATAATATTAATAATAATTTGAATTGGGGTCAGGCCTGGTATGTCAGTCTGTCAAATGATACTAACCTGATACTCCAGTCGGCATGTGGCATCCTAAAAATAGTTAACCGCCAATGAAACCATTTTGGGGTTTACGTTAATGTTATTTAACTGAAAGATTTCGTGTTTAACGCCGGCGCCGCTGAGTTCTGTTTGGTTGGCGGTCAATGTGATTACTTACCACTCTAGTTAATGTAGCATATTACCGCAGCTGTTTCTAGTGCTATAGTGCTGTATATCACACGTTGTACTACCACCTAGTGTCTACCTACCAGTACTACTGTGTATTTTCTACCGCGGTCAAGCAGTGACGTCGCGTGTGGCTTCTGTCTGTGTCTACTAATGTACTTGTCTTCATCTACAGTAAGTGGCTCTCATATATTAACCCTAGCTAGCCCTACTAACTTTGTCACGAAAATTTGCCTAAATATGACACTTGGAGGAACGAGAATCCTGCTATGTTGCATACCTTTCATCTACTAAACTCATATCATTTATCAGATTTGGAACATTATCACCAACGAGTATCCAAAACTACCGAATCTGTAATCGAATTTTAATTTAATGAGGTGATTTTTAAAAGATCCTAAATTTGTAGTTGTGAATAAATAATGATTTTTGGTCCAATCGTAAATTTTTAAATGGTAAAATCCGTAGATGACACAGTTTCGTATCTCTTTGAAACTTAATAGTACATAAACTTATTTTCAAACGTAGGTACCTAATTATGTAACGCATGCATTCTCATGGATCATTTTGAGCAAATTTTCCTAACTTAGCTAGCGTAACAAACTACTAACCAACTTCCTATCTACCTTTTAATCCCGTCAGACCAACAGCCGTCCGTTCGCGGGGCTGTACAGTGTACACTTGTAGTAAGACTTGTAGTAAGACAATGCACTCCGTGTTCACTAAATAAGTTAACGTTCAACAGGAAGCGAGATGTCTCGAGCTTGATTTATCTCAAATCTTAATGTTTGCTATTTGTGTGGAATTCTAAAATGATCTGTTCGCTGCGGATATTTGTGATTTGTTAAGTTAACGAGTTATTTAACGTGTCTGGGGAAATGTTACATGTCTTTTGATTGTTAATTGGGAAGTTTAGTGTGATACCTAGCTTAATTTATTATATAGTGTGACCCATTTGATAGTGGGACACTCCCATAAAAGCTTTATTTATCGTCCGATTTTGGGAAGCTCTTATTTAATTGTATACCGTGCGCGACAGACTGTACTTTAGGTCGAAGTGTGACATTTATTTAACACAAACCAAGGCCTACTCATAATTTTGTAGGGATGAAAATTAAAGAAATTGGGTAATTGTATTAACTTTTTTAACAAAAAAATCTGAGTACACCACTGGCTTGATCACCCCCTTGAAATGGGCATGTATCAAATTTCACCAAACATTAGTGCATGTTCATAATTCTGTGGCAACATAAAAAATTACATTGTTCTTAGGAATTTAATTCTTCTGATCAAGTAAACCATGGATTAAAAAGTGAAGAATAACTGACAATATCAGAAAGTGATTTATTACTTCTGTCAGATTAGGGCCTGTAAAAAGTGTAACACTGTGGTATGATTATGAGACAACTAAATGTAAGAGACAAAATTAAACCCTCATTTTTTGTTATTCTTTCGGGAAAAGACGCGGCCAGAAAATGTAATAAGTTCATTGTATTTATTTTCTTTTTTTCTTTTGTTTTCTGTTATTTTTTTCTTTTGTTTTCTGTTCTTATCTTTCCTTTTATTTTCTTTTCTGTTCTTTTCTTTTTTTCCATTTTCTAGAATTCCAATAATCATGTTGAATGTTGTTACGAATAAAAATAGTGTAGTAAAAAAGCATGATGGAATAAAAAGTCAAAAATTACTAACAGTTGTTATTTTTGGCTTTTTATTCCATGTTTTACTTGATCAGAAGAAATAAATTCGTAATAACAATGTTATTTTTAATTTTGCCACAGAATTATTAAAAAAATTTAATTAAAAAAATCATATTAGAATTTTTTTACAAAAAAATGTTGTACACTACTGGATACTATTGCATATAATTTATGAAATTTGATACATGTCCATTTCAAAGGGCGCTAAATCCAGTCTTGTACTCAGTTTTGAGTACAATATTTTAACAACGGCTTACCTATTGTTATTTTAATGTAACCTTTGAAATTACTTAATCTACGCAATTTGACAATAGTCTTAACATTGATTGTAAGGTTTTAAAAACGTTACTAAAAATTAACTCAAATAAAATTGAGCCAGCATCATTGCAAAAAAAAATATTTGTGATACCTAATAGGTACAGTGCCGTTCAATTGAAAGTAAACGACTCTTATGAGAAATTTTGGAAATTTTCCCATTGTGAAACAGGCTTTTGTAAACAGATCACATTCAAAATTATTTTAGGTTGAAGTATCTGTCAGTTATAAGGTGACAGCATTTTATATACAGTATTTATTAAGGAAAATCTATATGGTAAGGACGTCTCTTGTAAAAAAATCCATTAAATTAACAAACTATTCCAAGCACCATTCGAGTTTATAACTTTTTGAAGCCTATTTCTCATAGACAATATTAGTGTCCTGGTGTAATCCTCGCCAATATTTTCCCAGGCATTTTCAATCGTCAACCACAGTTCTTCTACGTTCGCTGGTCGGAAATTTCTGCGATGTACATGTCTTTTTCCATTTGAGCCCATACATTTTCTATCGGATTTAAATCCGGCGACTTAGAGGGCCAAGGCAGAGTGTTAATATGGTTTGTATTCAGCCATTCAGTAACAACTCGTGATTTATGAATAGAGGAATTATCCTGAAATATAAATTTAATTGAAATATGGAAAAAGGAAAGAGGAAATAAAAATATTTTCCTGTTGGAAAGTGAAGTTCTCGGGATATAAAATGGAAACGGAAGGTAACATAACATATTCCAAAATGCGAGCGTAGCTTTGACCAGTAAGACGCTCTCTGATTCTCCAAGTAACACCTGCTCCTTGGCAACATATCCACGCCCACACGTTGATAGAGAAGCGACCACTACGAGCTGTACGATTTATATAGCGCTCTTCATATCGGCAATTTCTTAGGCGGTATACACGCACAGAGCCATCATAGCAGGATTGAAAAACTTTTTCGTCTGAAAAAATTGTGTTGTCCCAAAAGTCCTGTGGCACACCGACAAATTGGTTGGCAAAGTTTAACCTCTGCTCCTTATGCCGTGGCAACAGAGCAACTTTATTTGCAGCCGAAAAAAATTCTGCAACTCAGATGCTCTGATACGTCGTCTTGCGGTTTCCACCGCAAGCAGGAAAATTTGTTAAGAAGCAGGCAGTCACTGCTGTATCAAAAGGATTCTGTCGGAGATGGTCAAGGACGAGTTCGTCTTCCTCCATAGTACTGAATTTCTGACGGCCCCCTCTATGGACGTACTCAACAGTTCCTTCTGCATTCCATTTTTGCTTAATTTTGTAAATGCAACCTTTAGTCACATTCAAAGTATCTGCAACTGCTTGCATTGACCATCCGTTCTGCAGTAACGTCACAGCTCTAATTTTTTTGCGGTCCAGTTAAGCGCGGCATAATAATAATAATAATAATTATAAGGAAAACTTCAAAATATAGAATAATTATTAGTAAACTGACAAATAAAATTGACAATCAAGTTTTGATTACCTGAAAGCCTGTTTCACATCAATTAAAAAAAATCGTTTACTTTCAATTGAACGGCACTGTACCACTAAAAATCACCGCAACTGTTTTTTTTTAATTAATTGCATCCTAAATTGTTATACTGCAATCATTGAATGCCATTTGTTTTTCTGAATATTGTGACATGCTAGTTTTGATATTTTGCAGCCATATAATACATGTATCTTAAAAAGACATTTGAAAAATATATTTTTCCTTTGTTTTTCGCTACATTTTTCGATTAACTACCTGTCAAATATAATATGATAAACTTGGGCAGTTAATTTATTAACATATAACACCCTTTGCAAAGTGAATTTGTTAATAACCGACAAAGGAAATAAGCCGGGGCAATAAAATATTAAATATGGGATATCACATTAATCACAATTTCCTAAATGGATTGAAATGTAGCTTTGAAATTTTGAAAAAGCTAATCATATTGGTTATATACGAGGCATGTTTGTTAAGTAAGTACCGTTTTAAAATTCTCGGTGCCCCGCGCATTCGCACTGTGTACCTACATCTGTTGGCAAGCCACAGTTGGGTTTACATTGCCTTTGCGTGTTTAAAATGCCTCGGCCTATTGAGAATCCCGCCACCTGTAAAATACGCGTTGTTATTCGTTTTTTAAGTAGTGAAGGCGTGAAAGCTGTTGGAATCTGGCCCCTGGAATATGTCCGGAGTGCGGATCAAGATCCGCTGCACTTAGGCCCCATTGGGCCCCTTGTGCTTCCTCCGTGAGGGAAATGTCTCCCTAGGTCATCGACCAGCCCAATGTTGTACAAAAGGTGATGATGTTGCCCAGGGGCATTTCCCTCAAATTGGCCATAGAAGGCCAACGTTCCCCCAATATGGATTCTCTGGTCGATGACACGGCGGGACATTCGCAAAGTACATGCTCGATCGTTTCATCTTCTTGTTCACATCCTCTGCAGATGAGTGTGTCACTTTGTCTCATGTTATAGAGGTGTTTCCTTACCCGGCAGTGTCCGGTTAGGATTCCTGTAACAAATCGCAGTTTACCCCTGCCAGATAGTTCCTCGCCGTCTCTTCGCTGGGATATCTCAAGAGATTTCTGGCCAGCTGACAGCTACTTGTTTCATCCCATAACGTCTTAAATTTTATGTGTGTGTTTTCCTTTATTAATTGAAGTTTCGCTGCAACTGGTAGCGTACTTGAAGGACCAGGCCCAAGGATACTCAGGTTGGCTGCCTTCTTGGCCAGTTTGTCAGCTTCTATATTGCCGTTGCATTGCGAGTGTCCTTTGACCCAGCACAGGCAGATGTTATTCATCTGACATGCTCTCACAAGTGCTTGGTGACATTCCCATGTTGATCCTTTAGTTATTTTATAATTTTTCAGGGCCAGTAGTGATTGTCTACTATCTGTGCAGATTCTTATTGTCTTGCCCGTTATTTCTCTGCGAGCAATCTCTTGTGCGGCTATGGTTATACCAGCGAGTTCAGTTTGTACTACACTGGCATTTTTATCCATAGTCCAGCTGCATCGGAGTCGCATATTCAACGCCGGCCTCGTCTTCACCAGTAGTATGTATGGTGTAAGGTTTATCAAAGACAAGCCGTGGCGGAATACCATCTGCACATGCCTGTAAAAGGGGTATCTTTCTGACAGCCTCAGTCCACAGGCGGCTTCTGGTTTGGCCACAGCTTGCATTTGGTAGTATGCCAACAGATTTAAGGCGAGTCATGGTAGTCAGAGCCACTTCTTCGAGATGTAGGTCTAGTGGTGGAAGACACAGCATTATCTCCATTGCTCTCGTTGGTGTTGTTCGCATGGCTCCGGTTATGCTCAGACAGGCAACTCTTTGTACCTGGCCTAGCTTGAGTTTTGCTGTTATTTGTTGACTCTTGGGCCACCAGACAACAGCTCCATAGGCCAACATTGGTCTTATGATAGCAGTGTAAATCCACAGGACCACCCTGGGTTTCATTCCCCAGGTTTTCCCTACTGTCCTGCGACACTGCTCGTATGATATGTAGGCCTTATTTATTCTTCTTTCGAGGTGAAGATTCCAGTTTAATTTAGCATCGAAAGTTACCCCCAAGTATTTCACCTGTGGTGCAAAGTTTAGTGCTGTGTTTAGGAGAACAGGTGCTCTCATTGGCTCCAGTTTTCTTTTCCTTGTAAAGAGTACCATTTCCGTCTTCCTGGGGTTGACGGATAGGGCATACTCCTCACACCAATTTTCGATTATTCTTAGGGCCATCTGCATTCTTTGACAGAGAGCTCCTTCGAATTTTCCATTAAGCAGTATCGTTAAGTCATCTGCGTATGCAATTGTGTAGAATCCTTCCACGTTGAGGTGGTTTAGGAGGCTGTCAAGAACCAGATTCCATAGCAGTGGTGATAAAACACCTCCCTGCGGACAGCCTTTCGCAACCAGTCCTCTTATGACAGTGTCTCCTGCACTGATTTGTACTGCTCTTTTAGAGAGCATGTTGGATATCCAGCTGCTCACAGTATTAGGAACGTTCCTATGTGTTAGGGCCGCTGTGATTTTAGGAAAGGTGGTCTTGTCAAACGCACCCTCTATATCTATGAAGACACCCAGGGTGGATTCCTTATGATCCAGGGATTTCTCAATCCGACTTGCTACCACATGGAGGGCAGTATCGGTGGATTTTCCTGGCGTGTATGCATGTTGGTTGGGGTGCACCGGATTGTTAGTCAATGTTACATCCCTCAGATATCGCTCACATAGCTTCTCCATTGTCTTCAGTAGAAATAAAGTTATACTAATAGGACGGTATGCTTTGGGGGTGGAATAGTCCATCCTCCATGCTTTTGGTATGAACAATACTTTTACTTCTCTCCATGTCATTGGTATATAGAGGTGTGCTAAGCACATCCTAAACATCCCAACCAGGTGCGGCAGTAGTTTATCCAGGCCCCACTGAAGTAGTGCTGGATATATGCCATCGATGCCCGGCGTTTTGAATGGGGAGAAGCTCTGTATTGCCCATTTGATTCTGTCTTCACTTACAATTTGGTTGGCGGTTTGCCAGTCCGAATTTGTTGGTTGGGTGTCGACTTCATTTGGCCATTCCCTACTATCTGTTGTGACAGATTCAGGGAAGTGAAATATACCTATATCATGGTTTGAAAGCTGTTGAAATTCACCGTCAAATGTGTGTCAGTGTTTGGACGAAACATAATGAGTGATGGAATACCCAGATTGGTAAGAGCTTACAAGGATGACCGCAAGAATGTCCATGATCAGGAACGGAGGAGACCTTCAGTTATCACTGACGATTTGCTGCAGAGAGTCGACGAAAAAGTGAAAGATGACAGACGCTTCACGATTTCTGCGTTATCAGAGAAGTTCCCTCAGGTTCCAAGAAGTGTTCTCTACGAAATTGTTACCGAACGCTTAACCGCTTTCACGCCTTCAGCACTTAAAAAACGAATAACTACACGTATTTCACAGTCGGCGCCGGCCGAGGCATTTTAAATACGCATAAGCCAATGTAAACACGATCGATTGATGCCGCAATGGCGTCTTTGGCTTGCCAACAGATGTAAGTACACAGTGCGAATGCGCGAGACACCAACTGCAGCGCTGCAGCGGCAGAATTTCAAAACGGTACTTAGAAAACATGCCTCGTACTATTTTTTTCATATTTAACATTTTAATGTCGAACTTCTTCCAGTTTCTTAATTGTATATTATAATTTGTTGGGAATATTATAAACTAATTGATAATTAATGATCATATTTTTTAAATATTCCTGTAAATGTAACGTGTGGACATGTAACATAATCACACCATCATCACTCAATCACATCAATAACAATTGCAAAGAACCATAATAAATATCGTGAAAAAAATTAATTTCTGCATAAATTGTGTTAATATTGTTTAAACAATACAAATATTTAATTCTGCACGTCGAAATGTTCCTGATTTCAAATAATATATAATAACAATCATTTTAAAAAATCATCGAAATCGGACCTGTCCCTGAGGGCTAAGAAGTAATATCCTTGCATTGACTCGAGTAGTATAACATCTCGTAAAGTCATGTTGAGATTTGTAATGAAATTTATTGTTCCAGCAAATGCCATCTTGTAATCGTGCTAAAAACTCATACACATATTAATTATTTCATTACGATAATTTAGCAGCTTTAATTTAGTCTATTTTTCAGTTTGATCTCATGTTAGTTCCTACGTTTCTATTAATTTATAAAATTTCAGTTTATTTGTGATTATCAAAGAGTATAGATTATATTATAGAAGAGTATTTGTCATTCTTGAGAAATATGCCTGTATGTATAAAACAAAATTATGGTACATTTTTATGCGTTTAAACAGAAGCAGAACTTTCTCAAGATTTTTTTTTCTCGTAAAGAATAAATTATATTTTTTTCTTGTATTCAACGACTTCCGTGGGGTCACTGTGTATTTCACAAAATTAGAAAATTCTTTAGATATTAATAGAACCGGTAATAAATAACGTAATGTGCATTGAACTGAAAATCATTAGTTATACAATATTATTGATATATCTACATTTAATCAGTAATAAATTTAAATTCAAAAATAGTAATATCAAACAAAAAGCGCAAACAGATACAAATTAAATGGTTCCATAATATGGAATGTTAATAAAAGTGAAAAATAAACAAGCTCGGGCATCCAATAAGCACAATGAATTCAATTTATAATTAATATTGATTATTAACAGTGACTACCATTTTGTTCAACCTAATTCGATTAATTGTTTTAATTCAATTGTGGGTTTATTGCTTTCACTAGAAAAGTATGTATGAGGTAAAAAAAATATGTACTTACTAATTTGTCATATGGATAGGTCACCTATATAGTCCACATGCGTGTTATTTTGTTGTTTCCTACGTAATTTTTGCCCTAGAACACGACTTTTGGGGTCCGGACATGTGCTACATGCTTAATTTTATAAAAAACAATTTTTAAAAAATGCCTATTTTTTTCCACGATTTACTATGTGCGTGAACTTAGCGAAATACTTTTAAATAATCGAATGTTGAACCAGCTCATAATCTGTTGTTAAAAAGTTGCTAATTAGTTGTAGTAATTATGAAATTGTTGCTCTTCATTTAAAAACAACATGATGTTTCGCTAAGTTCATTTGTGCCATTTGTGCAGTAAAGTGTTGGAAACCCTAAACAAAAAACAATTCGATAGCTGACAGTTTAGGGTTAGTAAAAATGGAGCGTTAACGATAGAACAACGTGTCGTGATTATTGAACAATATTTTAAAAATAATGAAAGCTTGGCGGCCCCAGTTCGAAAATTTCATACAAAATATGGTCGGAATAGTGTTTTAACTTCGTCAACTGTGAAGATATTAATTGAAAAATTCAGGGAGACTGGATCCGTTGGAGACGCCAAACACACTGGTCGTCCAAGAACAAGCCGTTCAAATGTCAATATCGAAGCAGTGCGTGAGAGAGTCGGTGACAATAAAGGAACCTCAATTCGGCGTCGTGGACAAGTATACTCACTAAAGATCTGTGTCTCCATGCTTACAGAATTCAAGTAACGCAACAACTGAAGCCTAATGACCATGCACAGCGAAGAGAGTTCGTTGAATGGCTTATTGAACATCAACAAATGGATGCTGATTTTTCAAGCAACATCATCCTAAAGAAGCACATTTTCACCTTGATGGCTATGTGAATCGCCGAAATTGCCGCTTTTGGGGTTCTGAGAACACAACGTTGTTCACAACGTCCACAACGTGTCACTGTTTGGTGTGGATTTTGGGCTGGAGGCATAATTGCACCATATTTTTTTTAAAATGAGGCTGGTCAAGCAGTGACTGGTTACTGGTGCTCGATATCGCGACATGATAATACAGTTCTTTCTATCGAAATTGGATGATATTGATGTGGCCAATATGTGGGTTCAACAAGATCATGCCACACAGCCCGTGAAACAATTCAATTACTGCATGAGACATTCCCAGGCCGTGCCCTCTCTCGTTTCGGTGATCAGAATTGGCCCCCTAGATCCTGTGATTTAACACCACATTTAGAAATGATAATAAAATATACCAACCAGAGAAAAAAACTATATAAATTCATATAATGAGTAGCACGAAAACAAGTTATCAGAGTGGATAGAAATACGACCCAGCTGGATGCATTTTTTGGAATACTAATTTTGACTGGTCGTTGTCGAGCCCGAGAATCTCCACACAATATTTGGTCAGTCAAAAAT
The DNA here is from genome assembly GCA_964058915.1 of Tetropium fuscum. Classification (NCBI taxonomy): domain Eukaryota; kingdom Metazoa; phylum Arthropoda; class Insecta; order Coleoptera; family Cerambycidae; genus Tetropium; species Tetropium fuscum. The sequence continues at coordinate 21,581 of CAXKVY010009409.1, read as the reverse complement.
GAGTCCCTAAATGGACCTGTAAATGGAGCATTATGAGCACAAATAGGTTCACACATATATTACGATTTATTCGGTTCAACGACCTAAATACGAGAGCGCAGAGGAAGATGTTGCAGACATATTAGCAAAAAACTGTAGAGAATCTTATTGCCCATCAGCGTGTGGAACTATCGACGAACAATTGACCTCCTTCGGAGGGCGTTGTCCATTTACGGTATATGTTCCCAGTAATCCCGGAAAATACGGATTAAGATTTGGGCACTTGTGATGAAGACAAATTTTTTGGTTGCAATTTCCAAATTTATATAGGGAAAGAAGGAACGTTACTACAGACAATTTTGTCGAAGAAATTGGCGAAAAATATAACGTTGATTGGAAATCGGCGTAAAAACGACAAAACTAACCAAATATCTTTTGGATATTCAGGGCCGTGTGACTTATTCGTCAAATTTTCTATTCGCAAAAGACATTATCCTAGTTCATATATTACCAAATCTCCAAAATTCGTTGTATTATTATCTTCTCTCCATCGAGAATTTGAAATATCAGGGGAAGACCATAAATGCAACGCAACTAAAAGTGGTGTGGACATTTTGCACAAACTAATACGCGCATATTCATGCAAGAATAATGAGGCGAAGGCCACTGCCACTTTTCCGAAATTGCATTGATCTTGCTTGTTATAATGCATTTGTGATAAGGATCAGCAAAAATCCTGACTGATCGAGTCAATCGCCGATAAAAACAAGAAGAAAGTCACTCTTAGAAGACCTTGGCTTAGCACTGGCTAATAAAAATATTCTATTCTAACAGTAAAAGTCTTGTGAAAAATCCCATAGATGCAATTAGATTTCTTTTTATGCAGTTATTTGAAATCACAAGTCTATGTCAAGAGGCCCACAACCACCCGTGCATTAAAGGAGGAGATTCAACGCTGCATCAACGAAATTCATCCACATTTATGCAGAATGGTCAAGGGACATTTCGACAAACGTGCATGCAAAGCCGTGGAGGCCATTTGCCCGATGTGTTATTCCATGAATAACCCCATCCTATGTATTTTATGATTCAATAAAAAAATAACAATCAAAAGACTAAAAACTGTGTTATCTATTTAATTCAAATCTTGCGTTAATTGTAAGACACCCTTTAGCAAAACGCGATCATGAAAAATGAATATAAATAATCAGGAGTAGGCCTCATTTATTCATTTTTTTTTGTTTCTAATTAGTTGTAGTAATTGCAACATTGAAATTATTTAATTTTTTAAAATAAGCGATTTTTCGCTAAGTTCACATGAAGTTAGCAAAACACGATCATTTAAATTAATTTTTCAAGATTTTACCCTCGAGAACTAGAATGAACAACCCCAAAAATTTTAATAGGACTAGGAGGATCCCCTTAAATTATCTTAAACAGTAGTATCCCGTTTTTAATATTTACATGTATCGTTTTCGAAGAAACGGATTTGCAGGAAAGTAACTGTGAAGTAAAATCTAGCTACTTAAATTATATCTTCAGTATCCGAGCGTTTCTTTATGTTTACGCTATTATTCCCCAACACCCCCATGTTAAATTTTCGTTGGCCCACCCTGTGTAGCTTAACCAATATCGAATATAATGAAAGCGTAGTTTTTAATCTAGTAATCTATTAAAAGCAGCAGTAGTATACAAAGACTGCAGAAGACTAATTAGTAGGGCGATCCACATATAGACTATAAATAAACCAGATCAAAGCCTGACATGAATGTTGCCATCCTTATTTGTACGCATTGGTTTCTGTCAAAGCGAAAGACGGCCGGCGAGAGTACCAGAATTGAAAAACAGGGGAGGCGAGGGAGAAGCGTTATCGGTAGTTCTAATGTGCGCGCGTAGGGAGAAGGCAATCATCAAAGGGAAAATAGCCTATCCATGGGTTGAAACGTGTGTCCGCCAAAGTTTTCACCACCTAATCAGTTTTACCTGCTATGATTTCATGCCGAATTACTTACCAGAAATTCATACGGTCAAAGGGAAATAAATCCGCAAAATAAGCTTTGAAATGTGAAAGTATGCATTAGAAACCATGCAATATATATATATATATATATATATATATATATATATATATATATATATATATATATATATATATATATATATATATATATATATATATATATATATATATATATACATATATATATATATATATATATATATATATATATATATATATATATATATATATATATATATATATATATATATATATATATATATATATATATCTTGGCTGTACTTTTTTTTATTTCGGCTGGTTGTTTTTTTGCAAATTGCTAATCTAATGAAAAAAGCCACATTGAGAGAAGATCCTCGTGTCCCGGGCGAGGGGGTGCGGGATGTTAATATCGAAAAAAAAAACCTCATCAATTAGTTTTATCTTTTTTTTTATTTAACATCAAGACAGGAGGTTCTCAAAATGTGGTCCATTAACCTCCATACAATAGAAGGAGCGATTTTAAAACTTTAGCAGTTTAAAAAAAAGTACAAGCCGAAATAAGAAAAAGTTCAGACATAAGATTTTTATTTTATCACGAAAAACATATGTGAATAAAATATGGGTTCCCATTTTTCTTAACTTCATTGGACTCACTCCCTGCTAGTGGATTAGCGGGTAATATTGATAAGGAACTACAGTTGATGATAAACGCAAGCGACTTCCAGCGATAATACATAACCTCTAAGAGATTATTTTCTCGCCAGTGACCGAAAGGGATCCAAAATGGCGGCATATTTAACGGTGCGGTGATTTAACGAAGTATTGTAGTAACAGCAGCTGTTTATAATCGAGAAATTTGTATTTATTTCATTTATATTTATAATCTATGTTTTAGCTGTTTATAATCGAGAAATTTGTATTTATTTCATTGATCGCCTTTAACCGCCTATTAATAGACCAGTTAATTTTGTCTTTTGTTTTATTCAAGATGGCAAATCTAGTGGTTCCCCCGCCGCCAAAGTCGAAAACTGATTTTTGTTAAGGCCCAGATCTGAACATAATTATTTAAAAATTATTACTATGCAGTCTTTTGTAAGGCACATACTTTTTTGGCCTTTTTTTAAACTCCAGGAAAAATGTATTAATTCTAGAAATATACGTAAAAAAGTATAAAAAAACAGATTAGGATCCCCTTAAATTATTTAAAAATTATTACTATGCAGTCTTTTGTAAGACAAATGCCTTTTTGGCCTTTTTTAAAACTCCAGGAAAAATGTATTCATTCTAGAAATATACGTAAAAAAGTATTCCGCATATATCAATTTTCAATTTATATTATTTGTACATAAAGTAAAAAAATTCTAAAATATTCTTACTGCTAGTAAACTCAGTTTAAGAAAGAGGACTTTGTTTGCTTTTGTTTCGAAAAAAATCGATTGGCAGCAACTAACAGTTGAAGGATCATTGGAGCACGTAAAATAAAATTAAGAGAACGTTGCAGGAAACATCTAACTGCATATATATATTGGGGGTATTCCTGCAGACTGTAAAATTACTCTTATTTTATGCACTGTAAAGCAATCCTTGTGGGACACCACAATAGGTTGCTATTTTTCTTTGTAAAGTATCCTGTCATGGACCTACTTGATTATTGGTCATCACGAAATTCACAATCCGCGTGAATATTAGTGCTTTTTTCAATTTCAGTTTACCATCCGCCAGCGTAGATAACAAATTTAAGGAAATAATTAAACCAATAATATTCTGTACAGGTTTTAAAGTTTAGTATTTCGGTACTGAGTAAAAATTGCTCAGCTAAATAATTTCCTGTCTACTCTGAATTACGAGAGGGCATGGAAGGGAGAATATGTTTACCACCAATTTATTTATAGGGTTTTCAGACCTCATTTTAAATCTAGAAAGAAGGTTTTGGATACTTCCTACTTTACAGGCCGTTGCTAATAGCGACTGTCTTTGATTTATTTTGCAACCCGTTAAATGACAGACGTTGAATTCACATAAAATCAAACAATTTGTTTTCTTATTTGATTTTTATTTTCAGTAGTAGAGAAAATGTATATCGCAGGTTGAACCTCTAGGTTAGCAGATCTCGACTAATTGCTTATTATGAACATTATTGCTCTTTATGTCCGATAAAAGTTGTTTTGTCATAGTTTTTTCATAATTTCATTGAAGCTTTCAGCTAACACTCAGAGAATATATTCATCTCTATCCTACAATTTTCGTTTAGATAGCACAGCAGCACTCCCAGAAGTGAATTAATTGTCTGTTGTAATTGAAATTTGGTGTAAGTAAACATTATATCTCCACCGTTTGCTATTGCACCTCGACATACGAAATGCATTCGCTGCTTGAATAATATTAACTTACTCTGGTGGGGTTCTTCTGACAACATAGGCGTAAGCCATCTAGTAAGCCATTATAATAACGTTTGTTGGTATTTCACGGGACTGCTCACTTTGTTGGGTCGCAGACAAAGCCGGATACATATCCAGGCTAATAGCCAGAAATTGACCGTTAAAGTATCTTAATCGGTAATTAAACATTTCATATGTCTTCAATGTAGTTTCTTATCGCAAAGGGAAGATAAAATTGTCAATTAAATCATGAAACATTTAACATAAATTATTATGAGTCGCCCCACATGTATGAAAATTGGTATGAGTTTTCAATACACTGTTACACATAATATATGAAAAATACCCACCGAATCTACATCTGCTAACAAAAGTATTCAAGGTTAAAGATCATCAAACACTTTTTTTGCATTTTTCTATTATACGGTTGACGTAAAAATAGATCAGACAGAAGTTGTAGATCATACAATTGCCTACAAATATTGTTTTATATACTTTTTTCCTACAAATGATTCCAAAAGGTGAAGAAGTTGTATTCCACATAACATGCTCACATTTCCGCACCACCTGTGAGATAGTGTATGTACTTGTAATGATCAAAGTGGAACGGATTATTGTTGATTTCGGCAAAACATTAGCCTGACTGATGAATCTTCAAATGCTAATTCAACAGTAATGTCTTCTTCGCTTTCCTCTTCTTGCTGAATATCTGTAAATTGGTCCAATAAGAAAGATTCATTAGTTATCTCCTCAATGATATAAGAATCCTCATCTGTTATACTTGATTCATTATTGGAGGCCTTGACAATTGGTACGCTGGCGGTCATTTGAAAGTGCACGATTTTTTTGATATTGTAATGTGATCTTTTTATATTTCATTTTGACACTTATTTGAAACTTCAAACAAATGTCAGTAATTAACTCCGTAATTTACAAACCACTTTATTAGTTTTTCAAGTTTTAAAATGCCGCGGTTAACTGAACCTGAAAAAATGCGAGCTGTTCCATTGCTTGAAAATGATTGGTCATTACAGGCAGTTGCAGGTGAGCTAAATGTAAGAGTTGTATATTCAAACTCAAACAAAAATGGAATGCACGTAGGAAACGTTCGCTACGTCCACGGCGGAGGGCGTCGTAAAATAAGCGCTGTGACCATCTTAGAACGAATCCCTTTGAAACAGCAGTTTCGAAACGGAGTTTACTGGATCTCTGAGGTCTGCAAGGCGTCGGGTGAAGGGTTCAGAGTTACGAAATTATGCGGCAACAAAGAAGGTATTTTTGGAGCCAAGGCATAAAGAACAACGTCATAATTTTGCGAACCAGTTTGTCGGTAGGCCCGACGACTTTTGAAATAATGTCATATTTTCCGACGCAAAGGTCTTTCAGTCATGTCATGTTGGTTCCATCCGCGTTTACCGACCTCAGAATTCGAGGTATGAAGAGAGGTATATTAAACCTACCGACCGGAGTGGACGTTTTCCATCAATGTTTGGGCATGGATAAGTTCCCTAGGTCCCGGTGTTTGCTGGAGGATAGGAGAGCGCCTTACCGAACAGAGTTACATACGCATATTGGACAATATTATGCTGCCGTCCGTCACTATGTTGTATCCTCAGAATTTTATTTTCCAGCAAGATAATTGCCCAATTCATACATCAAGAATTGTAACTAATTGGATTAATGAACACAACATAAACGTACTACCTTGGCCGTCAAAGTCGCCCGACCTAAACCCAATTAAAAATGCATGGTCGATGATTGTTAAGAATATTTATAATAGACCTGGTAATAGACATTTCCGCACAGCAAATGCCGAAGAATTGTGAGGAGCAATTGAAAATGCTTGGGACAATATCAAAATATAACGAAATCTGATATAAGAGTCGTGCACTTTCAAATGGCCGCCAGAGTACATACTGGTCAACAAAATAAGCAGACTTTTTATAGCCACAGATTGTACTACAACCCTTTTTGCAATCGGAAAAAATGGTGTTTCTCTGGAAAAAGTTTCTCTGGAGCTGGTGGGAGTAAAGTTTGAATTAACTCCGAAGTATTATCTATTATTAATTTCCAACCCCAATCTTCTGGGTCCAGTTAATTGCCTAGCCACACTTGAACTTGATCGTATACACGATATAAATATTGATAAGCAGAAGCAGATGTTGGAGGAAGACAAGATAGCTGTACTCTTTTGTTATTCCGTGTATTTTTTTCAAAATTTAAATATCTATACTTGTCTGTAAAACAATTTTTTTGGAGTTCTATATAATTATAGAAAGAAGAAGTACTGTTTTGCCCTTTTTGAAAATCGATGACGTAGTTTCGCAGTCGGTAATTGCGAGTAAAAGTACGATATGAGCTTGATATTTTGGATTTGGATTTAAATGCAGCGGATCTCTGGTCCGCACACCGACCAAATTAGAGATACAGATACATAATTTTTCAGAGGATTATATTTTGGTTTGTAGAGCCTTGCAGGGTTTCAAAAAGTAAATAACCTTGTCAGATGAAGTTCATGCAGTCTGTAGTAGATATTAACAAATCAACCAAATAGAAAAAACAATATTTCTGCTTATATTGAACGTCCGATGATGTATACAGGCCGCCTAGGAATGCATATTAGTATTTTCAATTATTTTTGTAGACTGTTCTACAACTTTTGTCTGACCTATTCTTACGCCAACACTTAACGTTTACTAGAAATATGCAGAAGCCGATATTTTGACCTTGAATAATTTTTTTAGCAGATGTGGGATCGGTGGGCATTTTTCATATACTATTTAAGTATAATAGTGTATTTAACCAATTTTCAGCTCTATGCGAATTATTGCAAACTTACCACTTTTTTTGTTTATTTTGACTGGGGTATAACGGGTTTATGCACCTAGAGGTGAAGGGAAACCTTCGCCTATCCCTTCACAGATTTAGAAAAGATTATCGTTCATTTTAATTACACAGGGTTTTGCACACAGCTTATTTGTTTACTTTTTTGTGACACCTGCTTATTAAATGCTTTCCTAGGCACCCTGAATGAGAAATGACAATTCTAGCTACTGAAACAGTTAAAGACATGCAAGGTCACTTGAAAGTAAGAGAAAAAAAGATTACTTACTTTGTTTTTAAACAGTAAGAGATGCATTTTCAAAAGGTCCTAATTTCAATAAAAAACCCCCGTATATTCGAAAATAAGCGAGATATCAAAAAACGGCCAAATTTGTTTGTTCGAATTGGTCCATAGTTACCCTGGTAAAAAAATTTTATCTCGATTTTGGTTTTCCTAAATTCTCGGTAAGAATGAAATTTTATTTTTTTGCAGGGGTTTAGTTTATTATACACCTAAAAGAATATACACCCCGTATGTTCCTTTTTTTTAGCACGATAGAAATACGATATTCAGGTCATTTATTACCAATAAAATCTCCAAAAATCTTTAATGCACGGGTGGTTGTGGGCCTGTTGACATAGACCTGTGATTTCAAATAACCCCATAATCTAATGATGTTAAATCACACGATCTAGGGGGCCAATCCTGATCACCGAAACGAGAGAGTGCAGGGCCTGGAAATGTCTCATACAGTAATTGAATTGTTTCACGGGCTGTATGGCATGTGGCACCGTCTTGTTGAAACCACATATTGGCCACATCAATATCATCCAATTTCGGCAGAAAGAACTGTGTTATCATGGCTCGATATCGAGCACCAGTAATAGTCACTGCTTGACCAGCCTCATTTTCAAAAAAATATGGTCCAATTATGCCTCCAGCCCAAAATCCACACCAAACAGTGACACGTTGTGGACGTTGTGAACAACGTTGTGTTCTCAGAACCCCAAAAGCGGCAATTTTAGCGATTAACAAAGCCATCAAGGTGAAAATGTGCTTCACCGATGTTTAGGATGATGTTGCTCGAAAAATCAGCATCCATTTGTTGATGTTCAATAATCCATTCAACAAACTCTCTTCGCTGTGCATGGTCATTAGGCTTCAGTTGTTGCGGTAATTGAATTTTGTAAGCATGGAGACACAGATCTTTAGTGAGTATGCTGTAGAGAGCTTCTTGAAATTTGCAATTATTACCCAACGCCCAACGCCGAATTGAGGTTCCTTGATTGTCACCGACACTCTCACGCACTGCTTCGATATTGACATTTGAACGGCTTGTTCTTGGACGACCAGTGTGTTTGGCGTCTCCAACGGATCCAGTCTCCCTGAATTTTTCAAGTAGGTTACTTGAAAAATATTTCACAGTTGACGAAGTTAAAACACTATTCCGATCATATTTTGTATGAAATTTTCGAAGCTTTTCGACGCTGTTCTATCGTATATCGCTCCATTTTTACTAACCCTAAACTGTCAGCTATCGATTTGTTTTTTGTTTAGGGTTGCCAACACTTTACTGCACAAATGACGGCAAATTCAAATCTTGCGTTAATTTTGAGACACCCTTTATATTGAAGGGAAAGCCTATGGTGTGGGGGTAAGACCTCTCGGCGTGATGAATAAAAGATCAGGGGATTTCGAATTTACGAAAAATGGCAACATATTTTGAAACATTTTATAGGAAAGAATAATTTTTTTACTTTTTTATCAAAACAAAGCAAAGCAGGTCATTTTTATGTGCTCAAAAAACATTTTAAAAGCGTTCTAATTGTTTTACATAAAAGTGAATACCTTAGAACTGGGAAACCTTTATTCTAAAGCTACTTACTTGCCAAAAATAGGTTCATTGCGATAAGTATGGAGCTAAATTTGACATTTACCAAATTTACTAATTCCAATATGGCGGCCTATCTATATAGCGCTCTTAATTTCCTTAAATTAATGAACAGCAACTCCATTAAATTTAAAAAAAAATAGTAAATTATTTCATACATACCTTTTCAACAAGTACAAAGTCAAAATGCAACGATTATTGCGGTTTATTTGCAAAATAAAAACAAAACATGAAATTGTACATAAAACTTGAAACTTAAGCAAAAATATTCTCATAGTACAAAATAAAAATGTTATAAGGGATTAATAGATATCACTTGTAATTACATATGCCATGATTATTTTACTGTTACTAGTAGAAAGTCTTCAAAGTGACTATTAAACTATTCTCTGGCAGTAAAATCTTATGAAACACTAACAGTTTGACCTTGAACATGAAAATATCCTACCTATAATCCCACCTATTTATTGGAAAACAACATTAACTCCTGGTCTCACTAGACTAATTCTTGTAATTAAGTATGCCATTAGTAACGAAAAATATTAACAACTCTATTTCTTAGGGACGTCTTCCTCGACGAAGTTGCTCTAAAGAAACAGCTGCTCCGTAGGGTCTGTGGATTGGAGCCATGTTGAGGTTCTTTGCCATATTGGGCACCATTTGCGCTGGAGACGGCCCTTTGGATGATCCACTGTTAAACAGGTGCTGGAAAGATTAAATTTGATTTGAAGTGGTTGGACAGCGAGAAGAATTCCCAATTGTTATGACTTTATTGAATAAATATTTTTATATACGTGTTGTTTTCTTTCTACGAAATGATTTTCTATGATAAAACTGAGTTGACATTTCATAAATTCATGCAGAATAACTGGTGATAATGGTACAGAAGAAACTATATAGGTAATTTGTTTAATCAACATATTTTCTAATTTCTTTCTTATCGTATTCGGCAACATCGATTTGCCATTATAAGTTCAAATATATTTCAATTAGTCCTACTTGGAATAGAAAGTCGCAATTACTAGCATTTCAGAATTTATTATCAGCAATTACCACAGAGAGCTATTACGACATCCACTGGTGATAACGTCAGCATCGGTTTAGAAATTTTAAAAGCGAACCAAGGTAAGTAGAAACTACTAAGCCGTGTAAATTTATTTAATCTATTTACATGGTAAATACTGTACATACATATTCTATAAGCTGTGGTGACGTTAACTGTCTAATATATGGGTTAGACGATAATGTTTCGTATTCATGAGGTTCCACTAAGAGTACCTATGTATTTTGGTAAACGTATATTGCATTGCCTTGGGTGGGTCTGTGTATAGTACTTTCAAGAAATTAGCCTAAAGTCGTATTTAACTGATTTTAGTTTTGAGGAAGTGACTCAATTTTTACTCGAATATCATAATCAGCATGTCTCATTATTGACTGTTTCGGTTACTGAGTCGTAATACTAAAATCAACCTACCAAATGCAGGTAGACAATTATTTATTTACTTAATAAATATGTCAGCAATATATATTTATGTCATCAACAGATTTGCACCCAGTTGTAGATTACAATTACAAGCAATTTTGTCGAGTAGCTCTATCTCTCTCTCTTTCTCTCTATCTCTCTCTATCTCTCTCTCTATCTCTCTCTCTATCTCTCTCTCTCTCTATCTCTCTCTCTCTCTGTTCAGTTAAATATACCAAATCAGCATGGTCAGCATGAATTAGGCTTCATAGGTAATGAGGGAACAACTACATATGCAGATATGCAGATAGAGGGAACTTTCAAGACCTAATTTTTTCAAATAGCCAAATAAGACATTTGTTTATGTATGTATGTATATGGGTTGGAGTGTAATGGTTTCACTTCCACTACAGAACTTATGCCTCATTACGCCCCTTGTACATTACGCCGCCTTACAACTTTTATGTATGATACGTGGTCTGAGTTACTCAGATTTATTGCTCTGTTCTCATTTTACCATTTACCGGGGAACGCACGCCCGCAGCAGATGGTTGCCGATCCCAGGTGTCAGGTAGAATGCCACAGTCCGCCCAAGCCTGCCTAGGTCACCCATCCAAGTGCCAGCCAGCGGACATTTTAAAAAAAAACTTGGTGTAGTGGTTTAATTCAGCTGATGTAACCATTACTTATATAAACAGAATTTAATCTGGAATTAAACATTTAGAACAACCCATAGTATATCTATTGTTTCCTATTGTTTATCGTACTGTATATGTTTCTAGATGAAATAAACGATGTGACTAATTTCAGTCAACTGCCTATTTATTATAGTAATACGCTACGTCAAAAAGATAAAATTACAGATTTAGATAAATTACAAGTAGGTATGTTTCTAAGAATTACTTCCTTATTTGAAATACCACCGCACGCTACTGCTATGTGATATCAATTTCTCCAGTTTTGATATCCAAATTCTGATATCGTTTTTTTTATAAATTAAATATTATCCATCGTTGTTAAAACTCATCATTCTCTCATAACCTTAAACAACATCCGTTATTTCTTTTCTACAACTTCATTAAGTAAGAAGTAATGAAGGGAAATCCATTGAATGGTCCATCGATGATTGAGAAACGTGTTTATAAAACTATGATGGCTGTGTCTTTTCAGTTGGTAATAGAGAACGAATTTTATAACGGACTGCTTCTTTCACATTGCTGGTTCCTGATACCTGATTTTGTGGAACCCTGATACCTGGTGCCTCATAATTCAGGTAACGAATCTCTAAAGGACTTTGATACCTAAACTGTATTTAGATACTGTATTTAGAACTGTATTTAGATATCAGTAAAAATCTGGAGGGCGACGTCACAGGACAAAAAAACTCGCAGAAAAGCAGATATGGAAGAGTGAACCTTCACCGAAACTGGCACCAAACATTCACCCAAATCATATCGCTAAATGCCTCTATGTTATTTTATTTTTGTATTTAAGAGAGTTTCCAGAATTATTTTCACTGACCTGTGTGTTCTCTCTTTTACAAGTAAATACGAGCCTCTAATCTGTAAAACACCAAATAAAATTTGGTGAAACAAAACATTGTACAAATGTTGTGCTAAGCGTCCACGTCCTGTAGAAATTATCAGTTATTTCTAGTTCCGTGCGAGGGGCTGATATATTTTTGTATAATTTTTGTATTCGCCTAAGCAATTTGTTGAACGTCAGAATGACCGCGTAATAGACCCGACCCGACAAAAGTGTGGGAAATCGAAACGCCATTATATTTAAAACTAATTAGCGTAACAAAAACAAGGGCCTTAAAAATAGACTAACCAGTCATTAGGCACGTAGGACGTGTAATTTTAGAGAATTTAGTTAAATATCGGATAACGATAATAATTGAATAATGGGCAACCTCGATGGGGTTAGACCGATCTGGGTGGTGTAGAAACTGCGTTTCAATGTTCATATAATGCGCTGTTTGTCACCACACATACATGACGATATTTATAATAAAGGAAATATGGGTTAAACAAACAAATCAGCTCGGCTTCTAATCGATCTATACAAATACAGAAACGTAATTAAGAACGAATTGGAGTTTAGTGTTAATATGGTTTATGTTTATGTATACATAAACGTGGGTCGTAAATTTTACTTTGATATAGTGCCATTATTCTGGCTAAAACTGTTAAATATTTACAACGAACGCAACTGACAGCTTAAGGGAAAATGCTTACGTAAGTCCTCTCGGGAGTTAACATAAAAATACATTTAAAACACCAAATGTTGCTGCAATTATACCTACATCAGTGGCGGCTCTACCTATGGTTTGTAGGTTTGCGCAACCCCCAAAAATGATTACTAAAGGAGTAGAAATAAGATGGCATTATGCGTCGCCATCGCCAAAGGAGATCCTGCATCCTGCCATGGCACTGGGCCGCTATAATCTGACAGGGCTGTTTGCGTTTGCGACACGGCATTATCTCCATTGCTCTCGTTGGTGTTGTTCTCATAGCTCCGGTTATGTTCAGACAGGCAACTCTTTGTACCTGGCATAGCTTGAGTTTTGTTGTTATTTGTTGACTCTTGGGCACCAAACAACAGCTCCGTAGGCCATCATTGATCTTATGATAGCAGTGTATATCCACAGGACCACACTGGGTTTCATTCCCCAGTTTAGTTTAACATCGAAAGTATTTCACCTGTGGTGCAAAATTTAATGCTATATTTAGGAGAACGGGTGCACTCATTGGCTTCAGTTTTCTTTTATCTGTGAAGAGTACTATTTCCGTCTTCCTGGGGTTGACGGATAGGGCATGCTCCTCACGCCAATTTTCGATTATTCTTAAGGCCATCTGCATTCTCTGGCAGAGGGCTCCCTCGAATTTTCCATTAAGCAGTATCGTTAGATCATTGCGTATGCAATTATTGTGTAGAATCCTTCCATGTTGAGGTGGTTTAGGAGGCTGTCAAGAACCAATTTCCATAACAGTGGTGATAAAACACCTCCCTGTGGACCACCTTGCGCAACCAGTCCTCTTATGACAGTGTCTCCTTTACTGATATGTACTGCACTTTTAGAGAGCATGTTGTATATCCAGCTGCCCACAATATGATGAACGTTCCTAAGTGATAGGGCCGTTGTAATTTTAGGAAAGGTGGTTTTGTCAAACGTACCTTCTATATCTATGAAGACACCCAGGGTGTATTACGCCACTATGCCACTATCCACTGAAATGAAAAAAAAACGGAGCTCCTACGCTGAAACTGGCAGTCTGGCCAGTTTCAGCCTAATATTTATTGCTAAAACCTTGTATCATTAATATCATGAAAACCCATTATTTGCGCTTTTGACTTTCACTGTCTTTTGGCCTGCTAGGGTGCTTAACCTAAAATGACTATACTACGAAGAGTAGGAAGATTAAAACCTATTCGAACAAATATTTCTCCGCCACGTAACAAAAGTGTGGCTCCCTTGAAAAATAAGTGTAAGATAATTGCCACCATTTGACGTAGGTACATGAAGACATATATAATTCAGAGGGGCGAATTAGAGTTCGCGTGCTCGTCTACCTTTGACAATAAATAATGTATTCAGTTTGCTGTTCCATGATTGAAGATGGAAGATTAAACTCATTTATGTAACAGATTGTATCGCCATCAGAGTTATACTTTGATCAATGTTTGGAAATCGTTAGAGATTTGACTAACAAATAAAGCGGCATAAATCATAGCCATCGATCTAGATGGAGAGTTGAAATGTCGCGTTCCGTACAAGGCTATTATTATTCCAAAAGTACCCATTTTAAATTTAAAAGAATTCCCTGTGTTGACCTTTCCTGAATACAATGACAAATGTTCGAGTTTCACGGTTGGCGGCGAGAAAACCGAGACAAAATGTGCCCAGCTGAACTCCCCGGTACACGAAATTTATAAATATATTCACGGCAGTAGTTAAAACACAACAAAATGACATACGCCGTCACTCAACGGGTTTATTTTATGATTATACGGTGGAGCTGGGAGCTGTCTCACTTACATAATTAATGCATCAGACTTGGTGACTCGGTAAATCCTCGATTAAGCCATTTTCTTTTTACACAAATCGTAAGGGACGGTTTTTATTTTGACATGATCTAGGTCAGGCATGGGCTACCTTTTCTTGTACATATGGGCCTAGAATAATTTAGTATGGATGACTGGCAAAAACAATTGATAGTAATAATAACGGTATTTAATTAGAAAAACACAAGAAAATGCCTACCGTTGGTGTTGCAATAAAATAATGAAACTAAACGTAATAAACTTTTTCTACAATCGCCTCAATAGTAGGCTTTTGCGCTTTCAATTCTCAACGCAAAGTACGCCATTTCTGATGATGACATAATTGTCGCTTTAAAGCGGCAATAGTGTCAATTTCCGCTCGCTTCTTTATCATAAATTCCTTAGCAGGCGCTTGTCAGTCAAAAATGACATGAGAAATGTAGCTAACAAAAAAAACTTATAAAAATCGGTTCATATATAAACATATGTAAAATACATACAAGAACACACTGTATTAAGCGATTGTAGAAAAAATGTTGTATGTATTATGAGCACAAACTGCCATTGCCGCTTTTGAAAGAATTTCTTTCGCAAGCGGCAATGCAGTACTTTGCGTTCTTAACACACAAATAACTATTAATATTATGTAGTCATATAGTGCTACAACTCGTTATTAGAAACTTAGTATTGTCTTTCTTTCGCAAGAAGTTCAACATTTGGTGATTTGATGTGAAAAAGTGTGCATGTTTCTATATATTCACATATAGCTCGTTCAAGTAATTGGTGAAAATGACCAAAGATGCCAAATTAGTTAACAATGCATCATTTCCAGTACCCGCCAAGGACCAGTACGGATCTGTGCTAAAAACATTGACAATGTCTTCAAAAATCTCTTGTAGTGTCGTCTTTCATTAATAGAATCCCGAGCACATATTCTATTATTTTAATAATTTATCCACTGCACGAATATATCTATACATTGCTTCATTTTTAGTTGCCTTGTATCAATAATATCTTTGCATTCGTCCAATACTATGCAAAATGCAGCACACCTTTCCACGACTTCTCTAAGAGCGACTAATATTTTCTGTGATTGTATAGATTGGTCTTGTGACTGCGTTTTAGAAAAATATTTTGTTGATTAAATTTTATTTTCACGCGCGCATTTTGTTTTTACTTTCCCTAAAGCTTTACTTGCCCTCGTGGCGTTCGAGAAATTGAAGCTATCGAAACCAAAATGCGCGAAAAATGCTTTATTTTCGCCTAATGCATTATAAAAGAATTATTTTAAAAAGAAGCCTGTTATGGACCTCCAAATGTTATTTTAAAAGGATTAACATACCGATATTGTACATACTACAGAAGAAAGTAATAAGACATTTAAAAGTGTTTTTTTCCTACGAAGGCGTATATGGGCCACATTTTTTTTTAATTTTGTCTTCAAACTCAAAATTCTTCAAAGCCACAACTCTAGTTACTTGAAGTGGACTAATTTGCACTGGCATTTTCTTGTAGAACGTTAACTGAATTTTTTTTTCAGGAGAATTTCAACTGAATCTTTTGACGTTTCAGTGTTAACCGTTACCATAGCCTCTTTGTTAAATATCAAACTTAATAACACCGTTTCATCTAAAATGTGACATCTTCGTTGCTGAAGGGGCTAGAGAGGTGATTCAAAAAGGAGAATATTGAAAAAAGAATGGTAAACACCGTGACCAACCTAAGAATTCAATACAAATAAAAGTGCACTCCACAGCGACCATCAAATTTCGTGTCAAAAGCATAATCGGTTTTTAAAGGCTGTACATATTAAAAAATACATTTTTTATGGAAAGCCAATTACAAAATAGTCATCCGCAAGAATCGCCCTTTCAAACAAAAAAAATATCAAAATCGATAGGCTGGTTTAAAAGTTATTGAACATCAAATTTGGGACAAAATCTAGGTGCGCCACTTTTTGTGTCCGATAGTTTATATATCCTATACCTAAATTTTATATTTAATTTCCGAGATATTTGGTTTTAAACATTAACTTTTCACAATGCTAATGTAATTGTAATAGAATGACTTGAAAACTCTATAATGGCATTTAATATACAGGGTGTCTGCTAACTACAGGGACAATGGAAGACCATAAATGCCTTGGCTAAAATTAAGTTAATTTAGCCTTATTTACCTAGTCCAAATTTATTGCATTTAGCCGCTACAAGACGCCAAATATCTCGGGAAAGTATTAGATTTTGGTATAGGGCACGGTGTAAGATAAATAGATTATTGCACGCGCTGGTCGAAGGATTCTGAAATTTCTGAAAGTCAGAATCCCGAGTTTAAAGTCAGAATTTTGAGTTTAAAAGAACAATAATTTGCCTTTTAATAAAAACTATTTATAAACGATTCAAAACTCTTTGTTATATAACGCCACCTAGTGTTAAAATATAAAAGCATATATATCATCAATAATATTTCCTTCTCATGCTATGATTATTTATGATTTATTTTCGACAAGATAAGCAATCTCCCACAAGATAAGATACCAAAGAAGCCTAAATCAACAAACCCATTTAATACCCATCAGCTAAACTCTTAAAGATTATAAGTATATTGCCTACGTTTCATATCAACTGAAGTAATTCCACATAGGCAGGAAATCATTAGTTGTAACAACATTGCGACAAAACGTGTAAGTTTTGGAAACAAATTTTAAATGGCATTAATACATCAATATGAAATTAAGCACTTCGTAATCTGATTTAAAGAAGTTTACTTGCTACAAAACCAGATAGCAGCCATGCATTTTTTAGGACTTCCTGGAAACTTTTTGAGATGGCGTGACACTAAAAAAGACACTAAATAAATCAACATACTCGAGTCGAGGAAATTTCCTAAATTATCTAATGATTTATTAATGGGGTAATTATACAGGGCAAATATGCCGAAGGAATGGTACCTAATTGAAAATCATTACATGTTATATAAATTCACCAAAGCGTGTTGTTCGACGGACTACCATTATATTATTATAACCTTTAGCGCTCGAAATAATATTTATAACTTTAACGCTAATATTTATAACGTTAGTTTCCATTGGTTATTGATGCAACCAGGGATGTGTCTTATGTAGTGTGAATTTTTATTGTTGTGATAACGTAATTAAAAAGATTGAAATATATAGATTTGACAAAAAATTATTACAAATGCTTTAAATAGAGTTTTAGGTGTCAAATAAAATAGAATGTTTAAAAGTGCACTTTTCCCTATTTTCGGTCATCAAAGGCGAATTACCGGCCGCGGGGTAACCAGTTTTCGACAGGTTGGCCGAACAAACCCGAATAAGCGGTCACTCCTATTATCGGATATGTTTTGGGGTGGTCTCTGGTTTGGGCTAGGTGAAGGGTTGAAAGTAAAAATTATTGACAGGTAAAAAACAGTTGCACAAATCACACTAGTAGCGGCAACTTCATATCTTAAATCACATAACGTTGTGCATTTTAAGTGATACCAGCAGTAGCAATAATCACAGCCGATATTTTTATCAAGCTCATCTTCTGTGTCGCTGTTAAGAAGATCCTCACATAAGGTACATTTCAATGGCTCGTTCTCGATTGTTGTGATAGTTTCGTCAGTTACTTCTATGGTATTTTCCTTATTGTTATGGGATTTTCTTTGAACATTTTTAGTAGTCTTATTTGTTTTTTTTCCTAATTTCTTTCTGTTTTTTATTGGCTTCTCTCTGCTCCTTTCTTAATTTTATTTTTTCAAGTTTCTCTTTTTTTCCCGGTCCTTCTTCAAATAGTAATTTCGCCAAGCTTGGGAAGATATCGCGTTAGGTAGCTTTTCTTTTGGCGTTTTGGTTTGTGACTTCTCTATTGCTTCTGAAAAACGCAGATGATTATCAAAAGGATCGACACTTTTTTCTAATGCCCTATTTGCAGGAAGAACTCTATTCTCTTGATCTGATATTCAATCTCTATTATTTTCTGTCTCAAAAGTTCGGTGGTCACTATTTGTTTATGGAGGTCTTCAGTTCCTGCCTCTTTCTCTTCCTCTATTTTCCGTTGTACTACTCTATCCTGTGGTGGATTGTTATTATGTTCATGTCACTGTCACTCCCTCAGATTCATCAATGATAATATCCTGGATGGGATGAATTCTTAAAGCATCTAAAGGAATCATAGTGCCAATTGATATTTCCTGATGTTTTGGTCTTAACTCGTTTATTTCATTATAAATTACTTGAACGTTAATACCATAATCATACAACTTGGCTTCTATTTTCTTAATAACATTTTTTGCAATTTCTAAATCAGAATCAGCTATACGGGCATTATCAGCAGACTCTCCTGATTTAGAAACAGGTTTCTACAGTTTGTTTTCTAAAGTGTTTTTTACGCATTTTGTATAGTCAACATTATCTGGGTCCATGGGAAATAACCCGCATTTGCGGAATCCGTTTTTAATCTGACTTGCAGTAGTAGTTCCTTGCAATGTTTCTTCAAAAAGGGTACAGAAATTTAATTTATTGACACATGAGTTAATATTCTCGGGACGACTTAGCCAACTCCTGATAGTGGTTATCCACTCCTGTTTGAGAGGTTTGAAGACACTTACGTCTGCAGGTTGAAGCATATGAGTGGTATTGGGGGGCAGTGCATAGAGAATGATTCTATTGGCATCACAAAATTCACTAAGTGGAAGTTACATGTGACTTTTATGGCCATCAATAAACACAATAACGGGTTACGGGATATTTTTCTATATGAGCCATTTATTAAAATCATTCGCTATATAGTCGAAAAATGTTGCAGACGTCATCCATCCGTGTTCAGACTTTCCCAATGTCCATGTTCCCAATGTACAAAGGGTGGGCACACGTCCCCGTTGGCATTAAATATTAAAAATACAGTAAAGTTTTCCTTCTCCTTGCCGCTCGTAATAATATATAAGTTTTTCCAACCCTTTGGGGCTAGAACTTTGCCCGTTTTCGGGCATAGGGCAAAGCCAGATTCATCCCCATTGAAGACCCTTCTTGGGTCTTTCATAACATCCGCCAGATTATTACTTTCTACGTAGAGTTTTAGGTCATCGAACCATTTTTTAATCGACTCCTCCGTAACTAGGGCGCGTGCCTTATTAATAGCCTCTGCCTCCCTGAGTGAAATTTCTGGGTGACGCTTAAGAAAGTTCAGATACCATTTCTGACCAGGCTGTTTATTCCTAAACAAATGCAGTTTTCGCATGTCTGTCGCAATTTTAGTGACTGTGTCAATGAGTTCACTTTTCTTTATAGGTAAACCACATTTCGCGATGTCTAGCAACCAGTTTGCAATTTTTAGCTCCCCTTCTCTTGTCATGATTGGAGGCGGTCCTGTTTTCCTTATAGAATTCTCTGAAGATTTTCCTTTTAGTTTATCCTGAATTGTTGTTCTGGGTAAATGTACGACTCGCTTCCCTAACACTTATATTGTTTTGTCTTATTTCCGAAAGTGCCTTTTTTAAAGCATCTCCTGAATAAGAAAAAAATCTCTTATGGGATTTCTTGGGGGTTTGCTTCTGCACTTTCTTATGTTTTCTGTCCCTGGCCATCTGAAAAGGAGAAATAGGAAGATGGACACTAGTTCTACCTAAGTATGTTGACGAAAAAAGGTCTCTTTCTCGACCACCAAAATTACATGGATTTTAAATGAGAGGACGAAAACGGGTATTATCCCTCCTGTTTTCGGCCACTGAATGCTTTAAATTCATATTTCGCGCGCATTTGCGAAATAAGTAGGTGGCCGAAAACTGGCACTGGTTTTCTTTAGAGATGCATAAAACCAGTGTAACAAAGTAAGAAAGACAATGTGAGGTGGTAATAATAAAAAGAGACATCAACACCCGGGATTTTTTGATCGGTTTTCGGCGACCCTGGCCGAGAATCGGACACATGATTTTATTGCCCCCAGTTCACCGGCCACCTAACCAACAAAATATGTATGAAAATAAAATATATTTTCCTATGTTAAACCAGAGTTAAACATGTCCTATTTATGCCTAATGAGTCTAGAATGTCTTAATATTGTTGAGATACCAGCTACTTACTATTTTCCAACCTGATTTCCACTACACTATTTGCACTAAACAACAGCACATCACTGATTCTCGTAAGTAGCCATATTGAATATTTAAATTTTAGTTACAATTTCTGCCGTTAGTGGTAGAAAATTGGCGAGAATTTAGGAAAAAGGTGGCCGAAAAGGGATATGCTATTCATTTGAATAAATAACGAAACATAACACTATTTTGCGGATGGTAACGGAAAAGCGGACCTATATGGTTATTTTGTTAGTTTACATTATTGATCACAATAATTTACATTATAGATTACATTATTGATATAAATAATAATAAATAATCCACTTGATCCAGCGACAACTTTGATCCAAAAGCTAATTCCGTGGTAACCTCACACAAGGTCTGCTTAGTCTGCTAATACTGTATGCATATTTTGTATATTATGTTCATGTGTGCCGTCTCATACGTTATGTCATTATGCAAATGCAAATAACACAAGAATAGAAAGTAGTGAATTATGCACCGTCCTAGACTGCATTTTCCAAATACACACCACGTGCATAACAATAATTGTATCAGCCATCAGAACTGAAACTCCGCCCTGGGTACATATTACCATAAATGCATGCACGGTACGGTAATGAACCATTGGCTACTTTTACTTAGTTAATGTCATGTTTTTCACCTAATTGAATATTCATATGCTAGCGAATTATTCAGGAAGAGCTCGTGACAATGGCTTTGAAATTCGCTTTCAGTGCCGACCGTATCACAGATAATTGAGACCATGAAATAAATAAGGTGGATTATAAAAATGTAAAATGCAGCTACACAGAAAAACTAGTTGAGGTAAATTTGCAGTTTGCTTGGTATAACTGCGGTATCAAATGGTGTTATTACCATAATGCTGATGGTTGAACGCAGTGCGCTTGCTATACAACTCGTTC
>CAXKVY010009408.1:0-24252 GCA_964058915.1 Tetropium fuscum | reverse complement strand
GTATTGTATAATGCAATTGTAATTGCAATATAATATTGTATTAACATATTTTATTACCTCAGGTTATGTGAAGGCAATTTGTGATAATTTTATTATATTTATGCTTAACCTCTTTGTTTTACTGTGTTGTTTATTACACTGTATTGTTTGAAATTTCCCTCCCTTTGCTACTCGTCGATGGGACTCCTTTAAGTCAATGGGCGCCAGTTCAGATGAATGAAAATATTATTGTATAAATATATATTTGCAGTACCTTATATCAGCTTGCTCTTACAAATGCGTAGAAGGGCCAACAGCGTATATATTTAGTTTAAAAAAATTCGACATCGACAATTGTCGACCCGACCTACAATAATTGTCTATTTCATCTAATGGTGGCATGGTCAGTGTGGCGCCGAGTACGAAGGTGGCCGAGTTAACAAGTGTATGAGGTTTAGTGTGAAGAGTATATTTTCATGATAAATATGCCATTGTTTTTGAGTAGAAGTAGCCTTCCGGCATCTTATAATAATTTAATAAATCGGAGATAACAGGCCGCCGGCGGCATCTGATGGGTAACCGGCCTGGAACAAGTGATTATTGCCAGAGCAATTTTTTTAACTATACTATGATGGTAGGGGAATTTTCCAACAATTTCCATACACATAATCCCATTAAGATAGGACATGACGCCAAACGTGGGGCCAGAGGCAATCCCATTAGGATAGGGCATGTCCTATCTTAAAAGGATTAGGTGTGGGGAAACTGCTGGAAAAATCCCCTACCATGGCTGTGGTACGGATTAGGGGCGTAGAGCGTCCGTAGATTTTTTCATACGGAGTCTTCACCTGCGGTTGATTTTATTTGCCCTCCACAATGGATTAGGAGGCGGCAGCGATAGGCGACGTACCGTGCCTACGGAGAATCGCGAGTCAAATATCTCGCGGCCAAGTGTGGTCCACGAATATACGTGACGAAGACTCCTCCATGAAATCCGCGCCCTGTGATGGCAGTGGGGTTGCCATATCGATGCACTAAGGTTTTGGTGGTGGTTATTTGTTTAGGAATATGATTTATTGTGACTATAATTATATTCTTACTTAATAATTACACAACGATGAGCTGGTTCCCGGATAGGAGCGCGCTCGTGACCCATATATACGTAACGTCACGTTAATACGGGGACACAACACTCGTTCACGAGATATTTGCCTCGCGGTTTGCCGTGCCCACGGCACGCTGCCGTATATACTTTGCTGCCGTCGCTTAATCCATTACGGAGGGCAAATAGTCAACCGCAAGTGATGATTCAGTACGAGGAAATCCACGGACACTCCACGCACCTAAATTTTACTACGGCTATGGTACGGGACATTTCCAATAATCTCTCCACACCTAATATCTTTAAGATAGGCAATCACTTTAAGATAGTCAATCTCTTTAAGATAGGAAGGACATGGCCATGTCGTATCTTAATAGGATTCGCCCCACGTTGGGTGCCATATCATAATGGGATTAGGTATGTAGAAATTGTTGGAGAAGTCCCTTACCATGGCCGTAGTATGAAT
Source organism: Tetropium fuscum (assembly GCA_964058915.1). Lineage (NCBI taxonomy): Eukaryota > Metazoa > Arthropoda > Insecta > Coleoptera > Cerambycidae > Tetropium > Tetropium fuscum. The sequence continues at coordinate 22,705 of CAXKVY010009408.1, read as the reverse complement.
TAGGGGCGTGGAGCGTCCGTGGCTTCTTCGTACGGAGTAGTCACGTCCTATCTCACAACCAGCACTCCCATTAAAGCTAATACACTTGTATTGTACACTCGGCCACCTTCGCACTCGGCGTCACACTGACCCTGAACCATTAAATGAAACAGACAGTTGTCTCTCGGATCAACAATTGTCGATCGGAATTTGTTTTAAAAAAATGTATATGTTGTTGGCCCTTCTACGCCTTCGTGTTCACTTAATATGTAACATGTTTCATATGAGCTCGGTTGATATCTACCTCTAGTGAGGTTCAAAGAGAAGCTGTAGTATGGTTTTGATTTATCTAGTTCCCTTGTATTAAATTTGTTTATTTTATGTTGTAACTAATAATTTAACTGAATATTGAATTGACAGAGAGATAAATAATGTTAAATATAAATTTTTGTAGATAGTTTAAGCGAAATACTAATTGAATGTAAATTATGAGAAATTTATGGTTTTATTTATTTGTGAACAATATTTGTTAATTAAAAATAAATATGGGCTCATGAAATATCCCTTAGAAACGTATTGTTATCCTGCTCTAACATTAAAAGTTTACATATGGTATTGTTTGAACAAAAGCTTGCAATATTCAATCTTTTCTAAACCAAAAATAAACTATTATAAAATAAAAATTATTTTTTGAGCAATTAACCCTTTCGTTTTCAATGCCGCTGATAAGCATTTAATAAGGATTTTTTTTGCATTTGATAAGCATTTAATAAGGAATATTTCTGATCTGTACATACCAAGTTGTTTCACATGGTGCAATTTGTTTTCCCGCAATTTAATGCTTCGTCGTTTTAAATTTTTTGTCTACCAAAGAATTGTATGGACACATTTTTTCGTCGTTAACTACTATTTTGTTGACGTTACACCAATTTCAAATTTCTTAAATGTTTCAGTGAGCCTATCCTGTTCCTCAGGAGTTTCTACTTCTTCTGCTATGGGAACCATCGCCGAATAGCAGAACGTACTCTGAACTAATATAACGTGGTAAATAATTAAGTAATTAAACGAACATAAGTGGTCTCAATACAGAACCCTAAGGTACTCCAGGGTTAACATCATACGCCACTTAACTAATTTAATTTAAACTTTCAAATATTTTTCTAAAATCGGGGTAGGATATTATCCACATAAGAAAGTTTCCCTGTTGAATTACTATTACTTATTACTATTGCCACGTTTATACTGTTTATCATTCTGCCAAATCATCTTAACTATGTTAATATTTTCTCCATTTCGATATCACTCAGGGATAGGATCTTATTATCATAGGTGTGGAATGACTTTAATAACAGATATAATTTGCTACAATATTTTATTTTATTAAATGAATATAAATATAGTAAATGGTATGCGGAATTATCAGTACCAATATTTTGAATTACGGACAGGAAACGAGAAATCTTCCAGTTATGTGTGTCATATAAAAAACAATTAAAGAACAAGTTGCAATTATAAGGCTTATCATTAGTCCCCAGGTGTTAAAATAATATAATTTTAATATATGCACTGTAAAATATTTTTCCCACTTATTCATACTCATAAAAACAGACTGGTTTGGCAACCTGTTAAACATAAATTTAAATAAACGCTATGTTATTACACTGTAAGAGACGTTGCTACATACTTATTTTAAAAAAGACGACACTATACCTAGGTACCTCTTAAAATGAAATTAAGTCTTAGTTTTCAATTTAGTCCACCTACATTTACATTTATTCAGTAATATTTCATCATGTATATTCAAACCTAAGTACACTATGAGCAATACATATTAGTAGTGTTGGTTGTACATATACATACATGCACTTGTACAGTATAGGATTTTAGTTTTTTTTATGGAATTCGGAATATATAATAGTTCTAGTTCTAGTTAATATCTTCTGGTTAACTGTATAATATAATACTTTTATATATTATAATATGTTCAAATGGAACAAATATAGCTAAATATAGAATAGGTTTGTGTTTTCTGTGAATTTCAGTTCCGTCAAAACTAATGTCACAAAATGTCACTGAGAGTGATGAAATATTAATATTTTAAATTCAAGTGTAAATTATCAACAAATCGTACATCCCTCTGAGGATCCTCAATGAAGGTGAAAGAACTTGTACAACTTCTAAGTGGTTCGTTGCCGTATATATGTCTAGATATACAACTGGTAAGTGTGTCAAATTTTTTTTACTGAAGAAGGTATATTACTTTTATGATGTGGCCAACCATGCTGAATATAATGTTTTATTTTACTTAATGTGAAATCGTTATCAATTTCAGGTTGTAGTCGTATTTCATTTTGTGGTGACATTGAAATAACATAATAAACCCTGCAATTGTTTAGCTAGCAATTATTTCGTTGGGTGGTTCTCTACTTAGAGTATCTGATACATGTAAGTTTTTTCCTGGTATATATTGTAAGTTAATCTGGTATGGTAATAGTCGAAACGCTAAACGTGTTATTCTTGGTGACATTTCGTCTAGCGGTTTCTTGAAGAAACCTAACAGAGGACAATGATCGGTTTCAATTAAAAACTTGCGACCAAATGTGAAATTATGAAAATATTCACACCCAGAAACTAGTCCTAAAAGTTCTTTTTCTATGTGACTGCTTTGTTGTGTTGGTATCAAAGACACGGATGCGTATTCTGTAGGATGTCCATCTTGCATGATTACAGCGCCAATACAAGAGGGACTAGCGTCGACAGATAAAGTAGTGTCTTTATCGATATTAAAATAACAGAATAGGAGTGGAAGTGATAAGATTTTTTAAATTATTAAAGGAGGTATTTCCAGTTTGTGACCATTCCCAATCGACATTAGGTGTTAGATAAAAGTCTTCTCAGCGTAGCACCTTTATCAGATAAATTTGTAATAAATTTTGCTAGGTATACCACTATGCCTAAGAAAGGCTGAGGGTTGTTTTTGTTCTTTGAAGGTTTAATTTTTAGTATAGTTTGCGTCTTTTAATCATGGGGAGCCACGCCTTTAGTACTTATGACGTGGCCTAAAAATTTAAGCTGGTTAACAGCAAACTTTAAATTTTCTAAGTTCAAAGTCAATCCAGATTTTGATATAGCTTCAAGGAAATCTGCAAGATTTTCATTATGTTAAGGAAGAGTTCGTTCGATAACAAGAATATCATGGAAGTAAGCTACTACTCCAGATAAACCATCTAATGTTTCAAATATAAACCTTTGAAATATTTCTGGTGAAGAAGAAAGTCCGTATGGAAGCCTCTAATAAGATAGCGAACAAATAGAGTTGCAATAATACACAGTAAAGAAGTAACAATAAAGCAAGGTATATAATAATACTAATAATTATAACACATATATAACACAAGTCATGTTGATTCTGGAATTCCACAATAATTTCGGAGTACCCTTGAAATATACAGACATTGTTAAAAATCGCAGTTATTCGAGAATTTCTGGGACAGCATATATATCTTTGATGAACGCTGATACGAAGTTATTAATTATCAGATCTGGTGAGTTGCCACTCAATTTGTCCAGCTCCCCCAGTCCAACTATCTCCTTTTTTTGGCTGCTACATAAAAAAATATTTATGTAACAGAATTACTAGCCAGAACCAGAATGGCCACAGATTATGGCCATTCTATTCCAACTGCAGGTATAAGAACTTTTAACTATGTAGATATTACGAGTAGTTTATTATTAGTAGTTTATTAATTTATTGAGCTACGAAAGTACAAATGTGATTATTTAATAGCATTTCCAAAAGATGTACATGTAATGACTAACTTGAATAACGAGATGTTCGATTTTTCCTAACTAGTGCGGACAAAATTTTCCCCCACGCAAAAGTTCATCATAATTCTTGAACTAACTATTTATTTATTGTCAACTTTCTTATCAGCAATTCTTATCATATATAATACAATTGAGCAATTTCTTATCATATATAATACAGCAAGAGCAAGTGCAGATTTTTGCCAACAATATTTGTCATTCATAATACGAGTTGCTGCTGTGACGAAAATAATTACGAGCACGAAGGGCCAGTAATTATTTTCCAAAACAACAAACGAGTACCTATTGAATGAATGACAAATATTGAGAGCACTAGTTGTATTCGGAGCTAGAGTTGTACTCGGAGAACTCTACGTTGTTCCAAAATTCATTACCTTAATAAAATAATTAATTTGCAAACTGAACCCGTCTTTGTTTATGCTCATCAATTAACACTTTCTGAGCAGCAGCACGGTTCGTAAGGCCTGATTATTTTAAACCTCTTCGTGCTGTTCTGACAGATTCTTAAAAAATATCCCTTGTCGAGTTTTCACAGCAGTTTCGAAATGATTCTGATGGATAAATTGAACCAGAGCATTGTCTTCATTCTCAGTGGAGAGTTTACCTAAACACCTTGCCTAATCAATCATTATCAATCATTGCTCCTCTTACCAGCGTTTGTTAAGATAAAATGTATAGTTTAAGTGTTAGTATTTATATCAGCATCCACTTCACTCAGCGACCAGTTTTCTTTTAATTTTGCTACAGCCCTTTCTCTTTACGCCAAGTGCCTCGGCATATTTTGAGTAAAGTTTTTAAACCGATTTATTATCAATGACATTTAAAGCGGCTATGATAAGTCTAAATGACACTATACAATTTACCCGTTATATTTGTGGGTCGCCGCAACTGTACGTCACTGACAAATTTGACAGAAATATTACTAGAATTTAGTCATTTTCTTTGTATTGTATAAATAGTTGCCTAATAACTACATAAAGTATTATCACGTGGTTTACAAACATTAATGAATTACGTTCATTAATGTTTCCATTACGTACTTCATAAACTCTCCAAAGATCCGATCCTCTTAGAGAACTTTAAGAAGATTACATCCATTGTTTTGCGCTAGTATATGAAATCAGACTAACTCGCCCCTAATCCATTAAGTCATTAATTTTGAGCACTTATTAATTACCGCTAATAAAACCTCTCTATAAATAATAGTTGTACCCTTCTCCAGACGCCTCCTGACACAGAGAGTGTTAAAATGATAACCGCTTAATGCTGACGTACTTAAATATATACAACGTCGTAAAATATGAACCGTAATGGTCGCAAACGAACTAACTTCATAAATTACGTTGGTTTACGACTCATATAATACCTATGAGGAATTAGGAAATAGGGCAACCCTTTTACTCGTAAATGACCCACAGGTTGATATAGTTCCCTCAAAGATAGACATATCTTGGCCAAGTAGATATCTTAACCCTTATGGCGAACGTGACTAGCTTACGGTATATAGCCTTCTAATTTACAGTATATGAAACGCCCCTGCGGGCTACTGCATCCCGGATTTTACTCCCTACAGAATACTGATACCTACACTGAAAGTTGCTCAGGGAATTTTAGGATCGTCTGAAAATTATTCACTGAAAGAATCAACTATGTAACACTATATATTATTAGAGTGGCTAAATGCACTCTGCTTTGTAAATGTTTAGCGATGGTGTGGAAGGAGAGCTTAGCGCTAAGTTGAATTTACAGCGGAATAGTTTTATCTGAAAGCTTAAAGTATAAAAAGTGGGTCGGATCGCAATACGCAGATTGGTAATTTATTTGTTGGTAATTGGGAGGATGTAGTGATGCAAATTAATGGCGTGCAGTCAAAAGTTGTACTGAACATAGAGGAGTGAAATGGGTCACACGGGGAATTAACATCCTATACGTGCAATGAGTGTTTAATATCTGGAATGGACGTGTAGGTTTTTCATGTTCTCTATCCAGTACAGGTTGAATTGATTGAATCAATTGTGAATACATTAGGGGTTGAAGAAATAGGGAATAGGAAATAGGGAAATAGCGAGACTTGTATTGAAAATAGTATCAAAGTAGCCAAGCAAAGTAGAAAATAGTAGCCAGCAACAAAATAAATATAATGGAGAAGGAAAATTGGGCCTTAAAAAATGAGCGATTAGAGCGGGAAAACAGAATAAGGAATATTTTCATATTTGAGAAAAGGAAACTCCAGATGTAATAACTCTCAATTTTATATGTCACAAACTCAATACTTTATACTGGATATAAATATAACAGAAGCAGACATTAGCGACATATTCACTTTAGGGAATGGTGACTCCTGTCCAATTAAGGTTCAATTCTGCTCATATTTTAAGAAGAGACTCCTGCTGAAGAATTGTTGTGAACTGAAAGGCAAATGCATATCTATTGCTAATGATCTAAGTACCAAACAGAGAGAAGATAAGAAAATTTTGAGAAAACATCTTACCCAGGCATAATTAGAGGGAGCCAATAACAAGTTAGTGTTTTATAAAAGACAACAAACTTTTTGTAGGTGGAACATCCTATACCATAGTTGAGTCACCTGAGTGTGGTACCAGCAGCGGAACAAAAAGTACTACTGCCATTTCCACACCCACTAGAAGAGAATTATCATCTGAATCAGAGGTAACTCAATTCTAGCAAAAACTAACGCAAAGGAGAAAACCAATTTGGAGTACAAGCTTAGGCGGAACTTCTAGAAAAAGAAACCAAAAGTAAACTTCAATTAGTGCATCTAGATGAATCTTGAATGCTTAGAAGCCGTACTGGCAGATAGAGGAAAGTAAATAAATTTTGCTGTTACTTATACGCATTGTCTTTATTTAGAAAATATAAGGAATATTTCATATATTATGATACATTCGTTAACCTTCGCATATTTAAACATCCGTCTATGATAGGGGGTTTTGATATTTTAATGGATCATATAATTAAGGAGGATATAAATATCTTTGCAGTGTCTGAAACATGGCTTAATCCTAATATTAATTCTGGTGTAATATATACTAGGTTACATTCTGGAGCGTACAGATAGGGATGGCAGGGGCGGGTGTTTGGGGCTATTTATAAAAAACAAAATTATGTATACAGTGCCAATATATGATATTATTAACATTCTTGAACAGCTTTGGATTACCAGTAAAATATTAGGCAAAAACTATACATTTGGCGTGTTTTATCGCCCGTAGAAAAATGCTGTGTATGCTCTCGAAGAATACATCAGAATACTCGAAGAATACATTACCTCTTCCAGTCTTCCGGAAAAAAATTCGTCCTGCATAATTTATGTAATGGCTGTCCAATGGCTGTCCAATCAAAGGAGAAAAAATGTTTGACGAATTGGCAACGACTTTTCTCAAGCAGATTTTTAATATATGCCGGAGTTGCTATAGAGGTGACATAGTATTTGATGATTACCGAGAGGTTTTGATGAAATCTTTAAAGCGGGGAAAAAGAAGAACCGCTGGAGGTATGAAATTCAGTGAAATCAAGGGTGGCCACAAAGTGGTTTGATGGGTGAGCCCAGAATCAGCTGGTAGAAGTATCATTCAGTCCCCCCAAATTATAACCACTTGCTAAATTTTGGATATCTGGCACATGGTCTATTAATAAATCTGGTGCAGGGCTCATTCCACATGTTAAGGTAAAAGCACCTTATTCCGACGAATGCAACGATTCTAGTTTGCATTTAGTTCCCACCGGGTCAGTCTAGATGTCACAGTGAGTGAAGAACGTCTGCATTTTGGTAAGTAGGTGGAATGAAGTAATTAAAAATATTAAAGGTTTTTGTTTACCCAATCGGATTGCATTTTTCTTTCATGCGAACGAAAATGTTTAAAAATATTTTTTTAAGGTTTTTAGTTTATTATTTTACACAAACGTGCAAAAATAATAATAATAATAATAATAATAATAATAATAAAAGGCCTTTATTCCATATAAAAAAAAACAATAATAACAATAATAATAAATGAGGAGGCGAAGTTCAGTACCCAGGTACTGTTCTCCCACTTAACCCCCTGGATTCCTAAGTTCTACGTCCTAATATAATATTGTATACCTATTTTATTGTACACTTGCATTTTACACTTGCCCAAAAGTATGATAAAAACTATTGACCATTTAACAGTGAGTTACGCAATCGTATTTTAAGTCCTTTTGTATTGCACGATTTGATACTAGCAGGTATTTTATTATAAATTTGTGAAATATTATAAGTAAAAGATCTTTGGAATAAAGCAGTTCTATGAGCAGGAGGAGTTATTAAAGATTTTCGTCTTATGTTAATGTTATGAACATCGGTTCTAAATCTAATTTTTTGATAGAGATATGGTGGTGTTTTCGTGGAGACTATCATGTGAAATAATATTGAGGAGTGAAGTAGACGTCTATTTGTCATATTTAACCATTTAATCTCAGAAATTTTGTGAGAAACATGTTCTCTGCGTGTAATACCACAAATTAATCTTACACACGAATTTTGCACCCTTTGAATTTTTGTTGAAGTGTCACAGTCCAAACAAGGTCCATATATTACATCACAGTATGCAAAATGAGACAGAACGAGAGAATCACACAATAATTTAATTGTACTTTTATTCAATAGCTGCTTACTAGCATATATCTTTTTAAGGCTGCAAAATGATTTTTTAATGCAGCTATTAACGTGAGTTTTAAATCTTAAATTCGTATCAATTACTAGCCCCAAGTTCTTTGCCTCGTTAACAAATTCAATTGATACATTATCAATTTCAATTTTTATATTATCACTAAAGCTGTTGCGCAATTTGTTCTTTCCAAATAACATAACTGTCGACTTATTTGGATTTATACATAAACTGTGGTCTTCTGAGGTTTTTAACAAAGTCTGCAACTCAGCATTAATTGCATTTATGACATGTACCGTATCCGATGGAGGAAATGACTTATAGAGTTGTGTGTCATCTGCATAGCAGTGTATATTGCACGTTAATAGTTCCTTATGCATTTGACTGGTATATATTGAAAATAGTAATGGTCCTAGTATAGAACCCTGTGGTACTCCACGATCCAAAGTTACTTCATTAGATGATTCATTGTTTAACATTACCATTTGTTTGCGATTCATTAGATAATTTTGAATTAATTCTACTACATTGTTACTGAAGCCGATATAATGTAATATTGACAGCAAAATTTTATGATTAATACAGTCAAAAGCTTTTGAGTAGTCAAGCAGAATTAACACTGTTAATTCATCATTATCCGATGCCTTGAATATATCATCTAAAATGCTAGAAAGAGCAGTTGTGCAACTATGACCTTGCCTAAAGCCCGATTGAGTTTGTGGTAAAATGTGATATTTGTTTAAGTGACTTTTTATTTGATTTGACGTAAACATAACATAACCCGCCAAATTATATAACCCGCCAAGCAATATAACCGAATATGTGGGCACGAGTCATTAGAAATTAGACCTATCGTATACGCGTCTGCAGAGCATCAAGAGGGGGATATTTAAATGATGTTTGTACAAAACATAAATGGCATAAAATATCTTTTCAGTAAATACACAGTTTAGTTTAAAAAGTTCATTTTATATTCAAAATTGACGTTCTATCACTGCTATTGGTGCACCCTTTATGTAATTATTAACATTACACAAGCTTTCAGTTTTTCGGCCAATATTTTGTTATTTATCTTTATTTTTTATATCCAATATTATAATCTTGTTTAGCATTAAATTTACCGTAATTTGATACCACACATATTTTCTATGTTTTTTTACATTTTTTCAAGATGGCGGCCAAAGAAACGCATTTGGCACACTCACATTTTCCTAGACTTTAGTATGTATGTCAAAGAGATACCAATAAAGGACTAATAAAATCAATTTCACTTTTTGTGGGACCTAGTTACATCTTAAACCTATTTTTCGTACTAAATTTGGAATGGATGGAATGAGATGCGCCCAAGTATGCAAATATAGCGGATATGAGAAATAATATTGTAGAAAAAATTGATAAAATAATTATTGAATATAGTTGCCCATAGAAAGTTTTTAGCCTGATTAGTATTAAGACGTAACATAATCTATGAAAAACATGTCGACTATCCAACGGAATATTTGCTATTATTCACATCGGCCATGCCAAATTGTTAATACCCGACTTTCTCGTTTCATTAAACTCACATCATTCAATTTAAAACTTTTCAGTCTCATTCGTCAGAGGTTATATATAACAACCATCAGTATTAAACTTGCTAAATTTCCATGAAAGCTTTTAAATCGGAATAACTCCTAGTCGGATATTTAATCCATCGCCGTTCGACATTCCTAAAGGTCAGGATCTCGCAGTTTAAATTTCCCAATAGCACGAAGCAGACAATATATTTGACCAATTATCGGGGGCTCAGTACAGCGCGACATCGTGATAAATCCGAGTAGACGGCTATTATTTTATTGACTCAGTAACAATCTGAACGAAAGTTCCGCACGTTTCCTGAGAAATATTGAGCGTTGCTTAACATTATTTAAATAACTATGAATCGTTATATTAACTTCGTTAAAATATAATCACATCTGAGCGCCTGTATATATTACAGCGGATATAGTTATGGATCCAGAGTTTCAGTTATTGAAATGGCTGGCTGGTTTATGTTGGCGCGTTTCGTATTCCGCTTCTCTAGGATATGGAAGACATAGATGTCTGGATGTAATATTGAAATTCCTTTTCATGTTTCTATTATAGAATGAGGAATGCATTTGGCTAGATGGCTTTTTTGTCTTCCTAAAATATAAATAAACTAGCAAGAGCACCCGTTTTCCCAACGTATCTATCTAGAAAACCACTCGTTGGAGGGATGGATGCCTTTTTAAAATCTCTAGTTCGCCCTAGCAGCTGATCATTTATGGAAATAAACTGTATGTTCTTACAAGAATGTGCAAAAAAATACCCAAGTATTTTTGAACGTATTAAATATAAACTATAATGTCAGTATAAACATTTCCTTATATCAAAATTAGAAAAAATATACCTGAGTTGACGAAAAAAAGAGAAAAAAAAAGTATACATGAAGATTTTTACTGACTGACACTAAGTTAAGGATTAACTCTAGTTATGATTGGACAAGCAATGGGGTGTCAGAACTGAAGTGAACTCTTTTCTTTTCAAGCTTTCGAATCTATTTTGATTCTTCTTCATGAAGAATCATCAATTGTTATTACTATAATAAATAAGAGTTCAAGGTACTTACGAAAGTAAGGTTAGTTAAGGAACAAATAAAAAAATTGCTGCACAGATAAGTCACCGAAAATTATGCACTTATAGTTAACAAAGATGTTACCGGTTAAGGACTCTGTCATAATATATTAAACAAACATATTAAAAAATTAGAAAAATGTTGGGTGCCTTTGGATTCAAACAAACTACATTTTGGGCACATATTACATCGGCGCCACTGAGAAGGTGGCGGCTGATGTAAATAGAACAAATGCACGTGATTATAACAGGTGAGGAAACATGCATTGAGCAGAATTACTAACTGTTGATTGGAGTGAGAAGGGATACGAAAGAAGTGAGACGACAAATTTCACATGCCATATAAATGGGGATTTATTGAAAAGTTTAGTCTATTCAAACTGAAACTGAAGGAATTTTAAGGAATCAAACCATTCTTGGGAGAGCCAGTATTTCCTTACTTGCGGTTTTAAATATTCTGTCATTTCTTCTGCTGTTGCGTTTAGACTGTACTAATATTTTTCCATTCCTCTGGAATATCTTCCTGTAGTATTTTTATTGCGTCTGCCTTATAATCGTATTTGACTTGTTTTGTGTGTTCCAATTTTTCATACCTTAGCAGTTTTCATTGTTTTTCTGTACATTAACCTATATATATATATATATATATATATATATATATATATATATATATATATATACATATATATATATATATATATATATATATATATATATATATATATATATATATATATATATATATATATATATATATATATATATATATATATATATATATATATATATATATATATATATATATATATATATATTTTGTGAAAAGTAGTCTTGGGTTTGTAGCATTTCATTACATAGAAATAAGCAAATAGACGAATAAGAAAGAAAACACACTTACCAGTACTATATCTGGACACACATACGGAAATGAACCACTATGCACATGAAAACGAACCACTTAGAAGTTGTACAAGTTCTTTCACCTTTCTTGAGGATCTTCAGAGCAGTATACGATTTATTTCATTGATCATTCATACTTGAATTTAAATTACCAATACACCAACACTTGCAGTGACGTTTTATGACATTAGTTTTTGACGGAACTCATTCTTAGAATACACAAACCTAGTCTACTATTTATATTTGTTCTATTTGAACATATTATATATAAAAGCATTAGGCATACAGTTATCCAGAAGATGTTAAACTTTAAAATGCATAAAATCTTGTATATATATATATATATATATATATTTCTTTCCATGTAGCTATTACTAAATTGAGTGTGAATCAATCTTAGCGCCTGTGTATAATTTCGTACTGTTAATTGTTGTGATAATACAATTTTTACAACAAATGACAAAAAGGAATAGGTATAGTTATTTATGGTACAAATGTGTTAGATTCTATATTAGGCTATTGATTATGTCCTAAAAAAACAGGGTAATCTGTGAACGTCATAGTTCTTAAGACGTTCATATAAAAATTATATTAAGCTTTTTGTAAAGAATTGAATTTCCAATCGATAAGGCTTATTTAAATTAAAAAAATTTTAAACATTTTTTTTTCCGAAAATGTTGAAACAAAAAGAAAAAACCCAGAAATTTCGATTTTTATTATTTTTTTTGCTTTTATATCTATAATTTTTTTGGGTCTGAGATAGGTTTAGGCATTGCTTTACATAAAAAATTAGACAAAATTTCCTTTAAAATTCTGGATCCTAACATTTTTTGGGTTAAAAATAGACTAAAATATGAACACCCGAATAAATCTCTTTTTGCAATTTTTATCCTTCTTATATTGTTTTTATTTTCATTTTGTTGAAACATTACTATTTTACTCAATAAAAAATGTGTTTTAAGTTTATCGATTGATAATAAATAACTATTCAAACAAATGTATGTAACTAACTTATAAAAATAGTTTCATATTTTTATCACATTTTTAAACAATCTATCTTAACTATCCTTATTATAAAACAAAATTCAAATTATGGACAAGGGTCCGTTATTTTCGATTTGTCTAAGTTTTAGATTAGTCTAAGTATGCTGGATATACGGTGTTTCAATTATTTTATGCTTCCTATCCGTTATTATAGACTTTCCGACACAATACTGTCCAGAACTCTTCAATAGACCGAGCCTGATGTACGTTAGGGGTATTGTCTACATTCGGTACAAAGTTGATGTTGTTGGTCCCATACCAGTCCCTTGTGATTCTCGTGTAATGGCATGATGCAAGATCTGGCCAAAACTTTATTTCATTATCCGCATGATATGTAATCAAAAACTGAAGCAGAGAGACACATCTAGATATAACGCTCTGTATTTAAGGCTAAGCCTATTTAAATCCCATGTAGGGCTGAGATGAAGCCAGCCTCATAAATTGCACACCATACCAAAATTTTTTTTTATTTTTGATCTCACATCATCAGGGACATTCTCATAATTGTTCCCGTAGAAACCATCATATCAAAGTTGAACAAAGTGAAATATTTTTCGTCGTCCGTCACGGTCAACTTGTTGATGAAATTCACTCGTCTCAACGCTTGGCAACATCTCGGAATTCTCTCTAACTCAGCCTCTGTGTATTTTGGAATATCCTCCAAGACAATATTCTTACTTGCATAATGGATATGCTATACGTTTTAATTCGGCTTCTAATAAAGGTGCATATTCATTCATTCATTTTCATTCGTATTCATTCGGTCGATTAAGATTACTAGAAATGGGGTATTTGCACTCGATCGAAACAAAAATGGGCAATTGCATATTATATTAATTTTTGACATAAGAAATAATGTGCAACATTGTCATTCAGACGGCTATATATACTGTATATACTGATTTGTTGACCATAAATAGTGATTTTTTGATATTAGAAAACGTTAGTTTTTAAATTAAAATGGATCAGAAACTTCCCCAAGAAAGTTTTGATGATGCGAAGGCGGCCGGCCACATTGCAAATTTCAAGGCGTTCAAGGCGTTTGAAGACTGGATGAAAATTAAGCATGTCAAAGGTATAAATGGAAGCGTTTTGTTGGCTTACTTTCCTGAACTGCATAATAAATTTGTAGCATCATCATTATAGACCAAATATTCAAGGTTGATATCTCTAATATTGCGAAACTTCTAAGGTTTCGAAGACCAAGACAAGAGATCACAAGCCAAAAAAATCGAAAACTCTTAAACGCAACGATATTAAGGATTAAGTTTCTCTAAGAAGCATGTGCTGGTGAGTTCTTGCTCCTGAAAATAGCTTTAATTATGTGGAATGTAGGTGCTTGTAGATGTGATGAACTGATTAATTTGAGTGTGGAAATTGTTCAAGGCAAGGATTCCTATTTTTATGTAATTATACCTGATACAAAGACCAAGAAAAGTTGCAGTTTCACAATAATGCAGGAAGGATTTCCAGCCAATCCTGTAGTGTTATCCAAGAAATACCACCCATAAAATATTTTTTATATCTTTTAAAAAGGTAAGTGTACCACAGTGCATTGGAATAAATATTTTGTCGAAAATATCATCAAAAATTGCTTCGTACTTGGTTCTACGAAACCATCAGTGGTTCTACGAAACCATCAGTTGTACACCACCACCAAGATCATCACCACCATCATCACCACGAAGATCATCTGCTACGCTATTGGCAAATGCAGGGGCGAACATTACAGCATTAAAACGACATGGATGATGGATATCTGCAACGGTCGCGGAAGGATATATAGAAGAATCCTAAAACAATAAAATTGAGATTGCAAAAAAAAATCAGGGTGCTGCTAGTGATCCAAGACGAGCGTAATAACAGCACCCAGTTCAAGTACTGGTAGCATACAAGGTTTTACTATTTCTGAATCCTCAAACTGCGCCTCATTCTCATTTAATATTAATATTAATTTATGTACGTAAATTGTATAAATTTATAAATAAATCTTGGATTTTTCTAGAAAAACTGGCGTGACTTATAAGTCATAACTCACTAGTGTGGTATTATTCCCTTCATTTGTATGTATGCCTGCTAAGAATGAGTGTATAACTAGTGTCTGTTGGATAAAAATATTTTATGATAGAACAGCACAAAATTAACAATTAAATTCGAAAAATAACAAAACGAAGAAGACTAGATTAATAATCAAAAAACCGTCCTTATATTAAACAGTTTCGATTCCTTTTGGATTCTCTGGTAATGTAAAGAAATTACTCCAACTCCGTTATAACGTACGTTAATGCTATGCTATCTAGTAATAAACATAATACAAAGCCATTCTCTATAATAAAAATAGGGAATGGCTCTATCATTACCTCTTTTCAAGCGTACATTATATTATTGTGCTTAGCACTAACGACGGAAATCTTAGCTTAACACCGTAAAATGCTGTTCTTTGAAACTTAAATTGATATTAGACTTTTATATGATACAATAATGTTATAGGAGATGCCGGTAGGTGAACGGAGACGATACTTACCTTTATGTCTAACTTTTACGATTATAGTGGGCAATATCACTTAAAATAAAAAAATATGTCCGTGTCCCTGTTTTCAAACAGTGGTTCTAATATTTCCATAGTCTCTTATCTCTTAGTCTCATATAATAAAAGATCAGCAGGAAGCAACCGATGCCTTAGTGAATTTAATTCCAGGTTATAAATTTATATAACATTCAGGCACGCGTTATGTCCCCCCTGTAGAGATACCGCAGTGCCACCTTTGACAACAGTTTTATGATTTGACATTTGGAAACAAAAGTAGTATTCTATTTCTTTCGTTATGTCGTATTGTGTTTTGTAAATTGTTGCGATAGCGTTGTGAGTATTCATTACGCATATTCATAATACCAGTCAAACTTTATTGGTCTTCCTGGGGTAGTTTTAGATACAAAAGTACCTACGCACCTATTCGCTTGTGATAACTTAATTTTGTATATCTCTCTAACACTCTATAAGCATTTCTAGCAGACGTAAATAATCCGTCCTCTGATTATTTATTTATAAAATTATAATGGAGGAGATTACTGTCACGTATTTTACATCCGACATTAAGCGCAGAATAAGGAGACATTTGATGTAATTCGAGAAAAGTAGGAGATAGCAAATAAATTAAAATATTTTAGTTAAGATAAATAAAAAAAATTATATTTAAAATATTAATACTTCAACACTTTCAGTGACATTTTGTGACATTAGTTTTGACGGAACTTAAATTCACAGAAAACACTAACACATTCTACTATTTATATTTGTTCTAGGTATTTAGACATATTATATATAAAAGCATTAGGCATACAGTTATCCAGAAGATGATGAACTTTATAATGCATAAAATCTTGTAGAATATATTAAAACAACTACTTTTCCTAGCTATATGCTATAAAATATTGAATTACATATAAAATGGAATTCTGAAGCGTTTAAAGAGGGAGTGATACAGAAATTGCTTGCTTAGTCAAAACTAAAATCATTTGTTGTATCTAATGTATTAATTGTTATTTGGAAATTATTATTAAATATTAATTATATTATTTCTTTAAATAGTCGAAAAAGGAGCTACGCGTAATTTTAGGAATTTTGGCAGGTTCCTCCTACTCGAATCGATGAATGTGATTATGCCGAAAAAAAATTGGAATCTTCTTTCGATAACAAATCTTGTTGTTCAAACGATAAACGTAAAACTACGAAGATAACTAAATACTTGTTACCAGTTTAGGGACCCAATTTATTTGGTGTGAGCCAACAAGATTTGCTCAGGAGGTGTCTCTAAATATAACTAAATTGAAGCTTTATAGTTCCTTGGTTCCTCTTTGTACATAATTTAATTTAGGAAAGGGCCCGTTCTTGTTTATTCTTATTCTTATTTTTAGGCGGTCTGAGGCTCCAGGTAGCTAGCTATGTGACAATTTTCCACGTCATCCGTTATGGGTTAAATGTTATGTGCTTAATTGACTTTTACCTACTTGTACTTGTATTTATTTTTTTATACCTAAAAGCCCATATTTTACTGCTGTTCTATACTAAAATAAATTTCATGTTTTTTTTTTAAACGTAGTTTACCTAAATTTACCTATATGAAAAATAAAAAAAAGGCTACAAATATATTATGGAAATCTGGGCGAATATGTAATATTTTCAAAACAGATGATAAATCTCTAATTAGCAATATCCTCAATAGTATCTTCAATTCTATTAAAGATTCTACGTCGAAGGTTTTGCGCCATCGCTAAGTGTACGGCATAGGTATCTTATATAACATCCAAATAATTTCTGATACATATCACATACACCTTATCTGATGCATATATGGTCTGCATATACGGTGGAACGCAATTTTAATTAATGTTTCAGAAATGAGATGACCTTTGTGCGACGATTGTGGTAGGCTGTCCTTCCATTGGGAACATCTACAGAAAACATTATTTTTTCTACTATGGACTCTACGTGGGAGATTTTCTACGTGGGAGATTTACTTCAACGAATAATATCGTTTATATTATGTCGTTAGTTTTTCATAAACCTACAGATCCGTTGCTTGATAGGTTCTACAAAATTAGCAAAATAAACGTCTGTATAATAACGAGACAAGGTGCAAACTAATGATGATGCACCTATTTAATTAACTTTAATGCCATGCAGAGTTATGTGGAACTGAAAATTTTACGGCTGATATTAATGCCGTGTAATACCAGCTTATTCAGGCAAGAGGTTTCGCCTTGAAGTATCTTATGGCCCGTTTTATGGCGTTATAAAATGGACAGCTTCCCGACAGTAAGGTAGATTCCCATATAGTAATTCTGGTTCGGACGTACGAGATTAAGTTTACCTTAAGTTTATAGTACCTGCTATCAAACAGCCGACAAAGTAAGCACATTGGCTGGAATAGGGTTTGGATATAAATTGCAAAAAATTAAGTTTATCTACATTAAAATATACTCTACTTTTATCAAATTAGAGATAATATTCACTTTTTGTATAATAATTAAAATAAATTTATTTTTTTATGAATTATTAGTATTTTTTAAACAATAGCATAGATGGGACTATATGCGTCTGTAGTTTAATACTCACCATGTTTTCATATGAAACTTCCGTCAAAAAGGAAATAGTAGATCAGTTATTAATATCCTATATGACCCCATATACGATTAAGTATGCATATGACCTAACGATACTGCTCAATGGATATTCTAAGGAGTAGTTTGCGAGATAATGCTGCGACGTAAAAATATTCCGTTCCATTAAATAGAATATATTTTAAATAATAGTCGTCAGCGAGAAACGTAACGTAAATAAAATACCGCCAGTAAATTCAAATATTTGAAATAATAGACGGCTGTGGTTATAACCCACGTCGGGCACGCCACCAGCGCAGCGTCGGCGTGCTAGGAAAAATTTGATATAAGGCAAGCACACTCGAACAACGCTTTCTTTTGCATTTACTTCGACTTCATAACTTAAACAGTTTCTTACCTAGGCTGTTTTTGGTGTAGTACCGGTGAAACTAAGAAGGTATTGTGATTTATATTATCTATTTTATATATGTTAAACTGATAATCCTTGCTATTAATTTTTTTTGTCGAGGGTCGGTGGAAAAATCTTGAAAAAGACATTAAGCAGATAGAACGCATCGGCTACGCATCGGATCCGCATCGGCTTCACTTACGGGTAAGTGAATCCGACGGAGAGCCACCGACCTCACTAAATAACCACCTCCCTTTCCTTCGCAGAACACCAGACCGGAACCGCTTTCGCATTACTTCAGCCTGGGTCTTGTTTCTTGCTCTTGCGAGCTCTACCGTTTTAGCTCATAGCCTTTCTGTCCTTTCGCTTTTTCTTCAGGCTGTTAAGCAGCCATCATCTCTCGTTGTTCGTAGCAGCCCCTGCACGTAGGTAGCCACTGTCCCACCCGTTCTCGTTTCCAAGCATCATCTCCACGATGTTCTCTGGAGTGATTTGACCGATTTCTGCTTCCACACGTCTCCTTTCGTCGATCCATCGACTGCATACGAAAAACGTATGCTCTGCGTGGTCCCTTGCTATTAATTAGTAAATGTTTCCGTAAGGAAATTACGTCGATTTAAATGACCTATCTTTCGCTTTGTTTCAACAGTAAAATATGCTTTGGGCCTAATTTTTATTTTTATTGTTTGAATATTAGCTTGATTTGAGGAACGCAAAGTTTGGCCAGATATATATATATATATATATATATATATATATATATATATATATATATATATATATATATATATATATATATATATATATATATATATATATATATATATATATATATATATATATATATATATATATATATATATATATATATATATATATATATATATATATATATATATATATATATATATATATATATATATATATATATATATATATATATATATATATATATATATATATATATATATATATATATATATATATATATATATATATATATATATATATATATATATATATATATATATATATATATATATATATATATATATATATATATATATATATATATATATATATATATATATATATATATATATATATATATATATATATATATATATATATATATATATATATATATATATATATATATATATATATATATATATATATATATATATATATATATATATATATATATATATATATTTATATATATATATATACCTATATATATATATATATATATATATATATATATATATATATATATATATATATATATATATATATATATATATATATATATATATATATATATATATATATATATATATATATATATTTTTTTTTTTTTTGGAGGGTTTATCTTGGGATAGTAGCAATAAAACGACTGATTAGGTTACTTGACGTTTCGGTCCCTTTTTTGGGCCTTTTTCAAAAGAGTATTTTATTTTGTGACATATTTGACACAGGTAAATATGACAGTTTTAATTAATTTTTAAGGTTACTAGACTGTTCGATTAGTATCATAGGGAAGAACAGCCAAGAAACCCTACGAACTTAAGCTATTTTATATTTCATTATTATTCTAATTTTGGTTATGTTAATATTATGTAGATGTACCTATATTTATAGTAAGTAGGTATGTATGTACGTATATAAGTTTATATATAGAGAGAATGTTTTTTGTTAATTTATTTAATACTTTTATATTAACAGATTGTAGATTGTAGAAAGATGTTCTGTATCTTTCATGTTATTACATGCATTTTATAATTTATATATTTTATAATTTAGCAAAATTTTTATCAAATATTCTAAACAACGTTGTTAGGAAAACAAACCATTATATAAAGGACTCTTGGACATTCAAAACATTTATCGATACAATAAAATTGAATAACCAAGAAAAACTTTTCTCTTTACATATAATTTCACTATATACCAATATACCAATAGACCTGGCAAAAAATATAACAAATAAACGTTGGAACGAAATAAAAAATTATACTTCTTTACCAATAGAAGAGTTCTTATATGCCTTAGAACTCACATTAAATTGCACATTTTTTCAATGCAATAATACGTATTACAAACAAACATATGGCTGTGCAATGGGTTCACCAATATCCAGTACAATCGCAGAATTAGTACTAGAAGATTTAGAGAAAACCATAATTCCAACATTAAACTATAAAATACCATTTTTCAAACTTTATGTTGATGATTGTATAACTGCATTTCCAACTGAACATAAAAATTATATCCTAAATAAATTTAATAGTTACCATCCAAAAATACAATTTACAATTGAAAACGAATCAGAAAATACAATAAATTTCTTAGACTTAACTCTTATAAATAATAAAACTGAAATATTAACAAAATGGAATACAAAAACAACATGGTCTGGTAGATATACCAATTTCTACTCAAAAAACCCTTACAACCATAAAAAAACTGTAATAATTGGTATTGCAGACAGATCAATAAAACTAACGTCTGCCATTTTTAGAAAAGAATGCATAGAAAAAGCAAAAAACGTTTTAATAAATAATAACTATCCTTTTTCTCTAATCAACAAAATTTTCAAAAACCGAATTCACAAATACTACAATTCTCCACCACCACTAATCAATACAACTAATACTCGTAAAACATATATTGCCTTACCATATATACCACAACTATCAGAAAATATTTCAAACATTTTAAAAACATATGATATTCACACAGCACACAAAACTACAAACAACTTAAAATTCCTTTACACACCATTAAAAGATAAAAATCCACTTGAAAAAACTACACACTGTATATATGAAATTCCATGTAAACAATGTGATGAAGTCTACATTGGTCAAACAATGCAACTCCTTGAAGAACGTTTAAAAGGTCACAAATATTCAGCTAATATTACAGCTCTAAAAAAACATTCTAATGAAACAGGTCATCAATTTAACTACGAAAATACTAAAGTTATTAATAAAGAACAAAATTATAAAACACGCCTAATAATGGAATCAATTTATATTCAAAAAAATCCTAATGCATGTAATAACAAGAAAGATACAGAACATCTTTCTACAATCTACAATCTGTTAATATAAAAGTATTAAATAAATTAACAAAAAACATTCTCTCTATATATAAACTCATATACGTACATACATACCTACTTACTATAAATATAGGTACATCTACATAATATTAACATAACCAAAATTAGAAAAATAATGAAATATAAAATAGCTTAAGTTCGTAGGGTTTCTTGGCTGTTCTTCCCTATGATACTAATCGAACAGTCTAGTAACCTTAAAAATTAATTAAAACTGTCATATTTACCTGTGTCAAATATGTCAGAAAATAAAATACTCTTTTGAAAAAGGCCCAAGAAAGGGACCGAAACGTCAAGTAACCTAATCAGTCGTTTTATTGCTACTATCCCAAGATAAACCCTCCAAAAAAAATTTATAAAGATAGCAAAGAAATTAGAAGATAAATATATATATATATATATATATATATATATATATATATATATATATATATATATATATATATATATATATATATATATATATATATATATATATATATATATATTTGTATATGTATATGTATATACATATATTTATATATGTCATTTGAAAATAAATGCAAATTCTCCATTATAGATACTCAGCTGTCGGATTTAAAACAAGACAATGGTAGACAAGCCCTAAACTCTAGGTACTTATCAACGAGATTATCTATAAATTCCTCTTTTGAGCTCTTCCTTTTTAATGGAAAATTTTCGAAATGGAAGAATATCGGTACTTTCTCTGTACCAATTTGAGGACAACGGATTTGAATAGTCAAATCAGTTCATCTATTTCGGAAATTGTGGCGATTTTGAGAAAAGTTTAACATTTTATAAATCCAGAGCAAAAAACTTTTATTGTATTGTCACATAAGTTCATATTAATTGTAGGTCCTACATATCAGTCCAAGTTTATTGAAATAGGTTTAAGAATATACTATATATTTCGAAATATGAGTTTATTTTTTATTGTTGCAGATTTAAAAAATGGTAAGCAAGCTCTTTTAATAGATATAATTATAAAGGGAAGATCAAGATATCTGAGGAAGCTCAATGAAGGCTATTTTC
>CAXKVY010009407.1:0-21754 GCA_964058915.1 Tetropium fuscum | reverse complement strand
AGTTCAGAGTAGCGCATCTTGTATCCAGAAAAATATAAAAACTTCGCAGGTTAGTTTATACAGAAGAACAGTTACAAGATGAATAGATCCAATTGCATGAATTAAAGTAGCCCTTAAACTTGTAGAAAAGTGTGCTGCATTTTCCATAGCACTGAACCAAAGCAACGATATTAGTGATGCAGCTCAACAAGCAATTTTTATACATTCAATCCAGATAAAAATAGGATAAAAATAGGAAGACATTTTTGAATACATCGTATTGGATTAGTTTTGTGGTTTAATTGTGGTTGATGAGATTGCTAAAATAAAATAAGAATTATCACAGAGAAATATTGATATTGACGTTGACTCAATCTACTTCTCCAGTTTGAGTAACCAGAAGCAACAATAAGCCGTTATGGAAGATAACCTGAAGGTGGCAGATGTGACTCTGCCAAAAACGTCGCCAACGAGATGACTAATGTCACATACATGTCAATATATATATATATATATATATATATATATATATATATATATATATATATATATATATATATATATATATATATATATATATATATATACATCATTTTTATTTAAGAGGGTTCTATACTATATGCGGCTATACTGAAATTAGTAGATTTAACCTTCGAATCCAAGAAAACAGGCGATTACCATGATGACATGAATTCCACCGTTTTCGAGGATTGTTTCAAAGGAATTCTGGACAAATTACAACCTGGATCTGTTATAGTGATGGATAATGCTTCTTATCATTCTCGCAGAACAGAATAGCTACCCACAACTGCATGACAGAAAGAGATAATTAAAGACTGGCTGAAAGAAAGAAACATTGAACACGATGATTCATTACTTAAAGCTGAATTGTTGACACTGGCAGGGATGAAGTGACCAAAGCAAGAGCAATGGAGGTAATTTGATTGCCTCTTTATCACTGCGAACTGAACCCAATCGAGCTTATTTTGGGAGCAAGTAAAAGTGAAAATTGCTAGAGAAAATACAACATTTAAGTTAGCTGATGTGAAAAACTCAATGGTGCAATCAAAGAAGTAAATGCGGCCAACTGGATAAACTGTATAGACCATGTGAAGAATGTGGAATCTCTATATTATGATGGATACTTCCGTTAAACCAGTCATAATAAATGTAAATGAAGACAGTAGTGAAAGTGACTTATTTTCAGATAGTGAATAGTGATATGAATTTCCCATGTAAGTTTTTGTGAAGAGTGCTAATAATAAGTGACAGTGAAAAATACCAATGAATATAACTATATGTGCAAATAATAACATAAATTTTACTAACAGTCTTACCTATACTAATAATAAGTAACCCAACCACGTTCTATTCTGCCAAGGGGCGCTCTTACCTCTCTGTGGTTCCCAGCAAGAACCACGGGGTTCTTAATTTCATTTCTTTCTTTTACTTTAAATTGTTATTGGCTAAATTGAGCACTAAGTTGTACACGCAGCATGCAAAATTTGTTAGATACATTTTAAATGCATTCAAAACTAAATAATTTTTTGGCTTAAAGTTTTGCAAATATGTGAATATTACATAAGAAGCCATCTTTTGAAGTCACTTCACCTTGGTTGCGCATGATGATACGCCACTGAGCAGTAAAGCCAGTAAATCGCCAGCTTCTACATGCAGGTGTCTTCTAAGTGAGCGAGAAGGGAAATGGGATTTATATGAGATGAAGAGGGTTTGCGACTGATATAGTAAGCCGCGAACTGATGGAGACACTAGTTCTATTCAGAAGAAATTGTGGCGGTATACAATTTTACACTAAATATCCTTTTGTGTTGCATAGTGATGTGATTTACCGCTTCTGTAGTAATTGGTACGGGGTTTCTTTGTAAAATGCCTCACAATTTTTTGCTCTAGTTTGTATATCAAACGAAAACACTATAATAGGAATTTTTATGCAAATATCTCCTTCCATTCATTGAGAACCACGGGTACAGCATGGACTTTTGTTTGAAAATATGATAACCCGAGTAACCACTATGTAACAGGTTCCTACAGTGAGAGCCCTCATCAACTGTAGACTATGTTTTCATAAATGCAGTATGATCATAAATAGCCAATTTCAGATTTTATGTTGTGTAATGTTTCTTACTCTGCAGTGACCTATATAGATCCATTATTTGTCGGGCCGATGCTCTTAATAGTCGCTTGAAGACGATCTCACCAATATAAACGTAACTACCGTGCAAAGTAAAATTGTAATATAAATTCTCACTGGGAACATAACAAAGATAAACCTAAACAAGTAAATTGGCCTACGCGGAAGCTATCTTTTTTACCGGGTCTAACCCCCTGTATTTCCTGATCGTTCTATTAGAAGTAATCCGAAAGCATGAGAACTCAAAGGCCATAACTAACACGATGCGACATGCGACTGCTACTTAGATACCTTTTTATTTACGCCTCGTGTGCACGTTAGTATTGACAATGGCTGCCAGATACATGGAAGACACTAATAGGCTGCTCGTGCTCCGACATCCATAAAATATGTCTATGCGGGACAAATTCTATACGGAAATTCTCGGGTGCTTGCTAGATTCGTAATTGCGGAGATCGCATCACATTTTTTTTTCTATATTGAAGGAAAGAATAAGTGCAGCGTTTTATTTTGAGGATTTCTTTCCGAAAAAGCATTAGGTATTACTCGAATCATTTTAGATTTTTTAAACCAAAAAAAATGTCGGGTCAAAACTTTTGACGCAGTGAAATGTCTCCTTCAGAGTAGATGAAGAAATCATATTCTTGCCCATTAATTAATTATGGGAAGTGTCCGCCATCTTGGATTTTGTGTTTCCGTCGATTTTCACGCGTATTTTGCATTTCTCGATAAGAAACATAAAAAAAAATTCACAGACCTTGCATCCTACGCAAGTTAGTGTCTTAGGGGTATTGAAAATAGCAGATACAACTTTTTGTTTACTGTAGTACAGTATTTGATTACTTACACAGTTCTTATTTGTCAAAATAACATTTTTTATCGGTTTGTGGTGACGGCTGGTAGAAGATTACCTACGTTATAATTGTATTGAATCAATTTAGCAACTGTGCTGATTAGAGTCTATTTACTACTTAGCTCCCGACTGCTGAATAAAGTCTACGCCTATGGTAGTTATCGCTGCCCATCGGGGGGTCAAAGCAGATAATATTGCAGTATTTTTACTTCTGCGTGTTTGAGACATAAACATTAATGAATATGCTATTGATATATTTTTAAACCTAACTATTAAGTTCACATTATGTAAAATTTGAAGTATGTTATACTGTCTGACCTTGCAGCCATTCATAAAGAGCAATATTGACTAGTCAGCGTATAAATAAAACGAATAAGTAATTCGTTTACTTTCCAACACAGAAAATTGTGACTACTCCGTATTCCCTGACATTGCTGACTGGACTGATAAAATGAGCATGTCACATATCAAACATCTGTTAAACTATATTCTTGATTCCATATTTTTGAAATATAGTCAAAGCTCACCGCATGAGGGTAGCACTTCTAGGTGTATTGATTAAAATATCAGGGAACTTCGAATGGACAAAGATGTCAAATTATTTTGAAATATGTTATACGAAAGAATAATTGTTTATTTTTGCTTGTAGGATGTAAAATTGGTCATTTTGTCTGGTATTTTTTTAAAAACATGTTCTAAATGTTTTACATAAAAGTAGATAACTTTCCACCATGTAAGCTTTAATTTTAAAAAAGCTTTATATATATATATAAATATATATATATATATATATATATATATATATATATATATATATATATATATATATATATATATATATATATATATATATATATATATATATATATATATATATATATATATATATATATATATATATATATATATATTTATATATATATATATATATATATATATATATATATATATATATATATATATATATATATATATATATATATATATATATATATATATATATATATTTATATATATATATATATATATATATATATAT
This sequence comes from Tetropium fuscum, assembly GCA_964058915.1. Classification (NCBI taxonomy): domain Eukaryota; kingdom Metazoa; phylum Arthropoda; class Insecta; order Coleoptera; family Cerambycidae; genus Tetropium; species Tetropium fuscum. The sequence goes on along the minus strand of CAXKVY010009407.1, from coordinate 17,731 downwards.
ATATATATATATATATATATATATATATATATATATATATATATATATATACATTTACAGACTTTTTGTCACACATGTTGATTAAATGTTTTCCCATGCAACCTGTATAAGAAATAACAATTCTCTAGCCACTGTAAGAGTTAGAGGTATGCAAGCTTACTTAAAAATAAGAAAAAATTCATTACTTACTTTGTTTTTAAATAGTGAGATGCATTTTCAAAAAATGTCTTTATTTCAATGAAACCCGCGTATGTTCGGAAATATGCCGCATATAAATTTTTTTTTCTAATTGGTCGTTAAGATACCCTGTTGTAAAAATTTTATCTCGATTTTTGCTTTCCTACATTCTCGGTAATTAATGAAATTTTGATTTTTTTTAGCAATTTAGTTTCCACCCCGTATATTCCTTCGAGCACGATAGAAACATGATATTCAAGCCACTTATTACCAAGAAAATTTATAAAAACGTCCTGAAACCCGTAGTTTGATATTCTATATTATTCAGAAGATATATGCATCTAAAATTACATTAAAATTTTGAATTATCCAACTTATTGGCCAGCAGTATAGATGTAACTCTGATTATCTAAAGAATTCTCCAATATTTAAAGGCACCTCGAAAGAAATGTCAGAAGGATATGTTACAGTGTACGCTTGAACTATGCAAAGAAAAAATAATTGAGGAAATGAATAATTCTTCATTATTGGCGATCACGGAGGACGAAACAACGGATATTGCTGCAAAATCTCACATGGTAGTTATTTTCAGATATCTTCACGATTCTTAAAAAGGTTAATAAAACAAAAGTTAATAACACTAGTTCTATATTAAAAAATTAACACAACAAAACAGTATAATGTTAGTAAAAGCATATTTTATATTAAAAAACTCTGGCAAGAGGAACAACGACTAAAATGGCATAATAGGTGGTGTCGGTAAGGTAAGGTCTCCACTGAGAATGAAGGCAATGCTCTGGTTCAAAGTATCCATCAGAATCTTTTGAAACTGCTGTGAAAGCTCGGGAAGAGAGATCATTTCCAGGGCCTGTTAGAACAGCACGAAGACGTCAAAACAAGAACTGTGCCTTAAAAACTGTGCTGGGAAACAGCAGTTTCGAAAGGATGAATAAATTGGACCAGATCACTATCTTGACTCTCAGTGGAAACCTTACCTACACCTTGCCTAATAGGCCTTTTTAGTCGCTATTCCTCTTGCCAGCGTTTCTTAATAGAAAATATACAGCTTTTACTAACCTTTTAAATTAGCAGCCACTTCACTCAACGACCAGTTTTCTTCTAATTTTGCTACAGCCCTTGCTCTTTGCGCCTCAATTACGTGTCTAGGCTAATTTGAGTGAAGTTTTTAAATTTATTATCAATGACATATATAATTGAAATTTACGGCGGCTATGATTTAAAGTCTAAATTACACTATACGGCCTAATTAGGCCGTTCACATTTGGGTGCCCGCAACTGTACCTAGGTCTACGTTTCTTTGCGAAGTCAAGTACATAGCATAAATATTTCATTTATGTTCACACGATGTTTGTTTCATGGAAACAAAATCAAAATTTGAAAACTAAAAAGGTTATTATCTACAAAAAATTATTTCTATAAACTAAAAACAAAATTCCAATTCTAAAATAATTTACTACTAAAAACGTTTTAATGTATCAAATGCTCAAATAGATACAAACAGCTATAAACAAACAGCCATGGAACTTAAATTGTTTAATGATGTTATGAATCGTCAATGGCGCTGGACAAACGCTTCATTAAAAGGAACTTGAATCAGTAGCCTTGACTGACCTACCACTTTACAATTTAAACTTTTTCGGCTGTCTCGAAAGACATTTTAAAGAATTATATTACAGCTGAGATTATATACCCTTTCAATTCCCTAATCACACTTTACGGCAAACTCTCCGGCATTCACGTGGTTTACAATCATTTCATTAATGAAGACTCGGTATAAGAATATAATTATATGAATAGCTTAGATTTTACAAAATTGACCATTTTTATCTTCTTTAACATATATCGGAAACAATCACTTCCACGGATATTTTTCTGTCACAACATCTAATGAAGATACAGACAGTGATGAATGGCGCTTAATAAGCTTTATCGAATTGAACATAACAAAAGGGATCACGACATGGCAGCGAAATCCGATTACTACATCGACCACAGGAACTTCTACACTGCCTCATGTCTTGGCGTTGCTAATAGACAATGGGTGAACATCAAGTGCTATTATAGCCTCTCATTTTGCCCTAGAAAGAAACTTATAAATATACTTTGTATTAATTATCAAGTATTAATTAATATGATTGAGGATAATACTAACGAGAACATACAAAGTTCGAAACCGGTATGTATCTGATGTGGAATCGACAAATAATGATCTTAGCTGCTAACATAATTTGCAGGAAACTTTTCTGTATATCTTATTCTTATAATTTTATATTTACGAGTATATTATCTTATGTATATAATAGCAATATTAAAGTTAAGAGTAATTTTGCTTTGTGTTTTAAAACATTTCATTTAACGACATGTTGTCGTTTACTTATATACAGTCGCCGCCTCCCAAAAGTGCACAGCATATTTTTCTGCTTTGATTGTGACTTTGAATCATAGTCGTCTCATAATAAGTCAATTTATACGTCAAAATAATTTTAATTCTGAACATTATGTCATATTATTAATACTTACTTAATACATACTTGTCAGAATATTAATAGAAAATGCCAAGACATTTACATGATATGGAATGGCTTCAATTTTGGGCTATACCCAAAATTGAAGAAAATTGTTTCCTGGCTGAAGTAGCCGCTGATTTAAATGTTAGCAAAAGATGCATATTTAAAATTTAAACCAGGACATAGGACCAGGAACATAGAATACAAAGGGCAGCAAGAATAGGAATTGGTAAAGTTTCCAATGAAATTCAAGATAACACTCTGATTGAATATATTCAACGACATCCTTTCGAAACAGCTGCTAATGCACGAGAAGAAACATTGTTTTCGGGGTCTGTCAGGACTGTGCAAAAACGGTTAAACAGTCTCATTTAAAGAACTGTGCTGCTGCCCCTAAAATTTTTCTTTCAAATGAGCACAAGCAAAAAAGGATGAAGTTTGCAAATAAATTGATAAATAATAACATTGAATTTTGGAATAATGTGTTTTTTTTCTGATGAAAAAATATTTGAATCTTGTCGCAGTGGACGGCTCCGTGTTCATAGACCCGTAAATACTAGGTTCCAGGAAAATTATACGAGGTCCATCAATGCCAGTGGGCGCTTTTCAATAAACGTTTTGGTATGGATGAGTTTTCATGGGCCCGGAATTTGTTGGAAAATTGATAACAGATTTACAGCACTAAGTTATTTAATGATGTTACCATCAGTGACGAAAATTTTTCCTGGTTATCTTTCAGCAGGCGAACAATTTTATAATGATACTTGTTTTAGGACTTATTTATTTACAATTTTTGTGAATAGGATACTTGCCCAATTCATACCGTACGAATAGTAAGAGATTGGATGGGTCATAATGATATTCTTTTACCTTGGCCCGCAAAAAGTCTTGACTTGTCAGACTTGAATCCTATCGAAAAAGTTTGGGGTTACGTAACTAAACATATTTATAAACAATGTTTCAAATCTCAGAACGCTCATCAGCTTTGGGGAGTAGTTGAAGATGCTTGGGAAGAACTTATGGATAGTTACGATATAAGGTAAATAATTATGTCGATGCCAAGGCGATGGGAAAGTGTCTCACTCAGCAGCTAACGTTTCTCCTATAAAATATTAATTTTTTGTAATATTTTTATTTGTCATACTTTTGCCCAATATACAAATTATCAATTTTCTTATTGCACGTCACTGAACAATTTTAGAACAATACCCGATTTACATTAACGAAAAATGAGAAAAATTACTGTGACAACGGAATGTCGTGCACTTTTGGGAGGCGGCGACTGTATCTCTAGCACCAGTGGCTAAAACTACATAAGTAAACAAATTAACATGTTACATGGAACGTCATAAAACACAAAGCAAAATTACTCTTAACTAACATTAGTGTTATTTGACAAAGAAATTGCCGTATGTCAAGCATTGCATGATCTCTAAACAAGAAATCAGTGAGGTAAGTAACCTTTTTTGTAAATAAGTTTTATTGGCCGTTTTTACGTAACTCTCAATTAAATTGTATATATTTCATTTTCTTTTAGACAATTTCCTCTGAGGCTGACTGACCTGATCATGTCTAAAGGTTTGCAGAGATCGACGAAGATGTACAATGTTGTTTTTTTCTGTCAAGGGCATTGTATTTTTTTGTTAAGATATAAGAATTGCATCCTCTGTCGATCTCCCCCCCCCCTAAATCCATAAAAAATATTTGTATTTTCTGAGAACCTGTAATACAGAGGTTTAATTATATATTTTTTAGTAAATCTGGAAAACACATTTATTTATTCATCAACACTGTGATTGGTACGGCTAATATCATCAGTACCATTACCATATCCCAACTACCATCCTCCAAAACTCCGAAAATGTTTCGTTAAGGTTCCGGACCCTCTCCTAAAAATTTGACAAGAATGTTCATATGCGATTGAAAATATCTGGTGCTTTACCGTTTCCGATTATTTAATTTTTTAATCAAGATATGAACCTCTCACGACAGGCGCTACTGACTTGCAATTTTTAACTAAAGTCTATTTTTGCTAAAGTAACCAAAATACGTTGCAAATAAGGGGTTTGAATAAGAATAATTTCTCTGATTACTGCTCTGAAAAAGTTTGACCCACTCGTCAATCGATAACTCTTGCATTTACAGCAAAAGTCATAAGGATCAAACTTGTAGCGCTCAAATGCCCTCTGCGCTGTTATCGCTGTTGTAGTAAATTTACTGGGAGCCGAAAAAATAGAAAAACAATTTTTGCACCTGTTCGCCTCCCCCACAGCCCCCGCGAGAAAAACTCCCTGTCGACTGCACTATTATAGGATTTCATTTTGTTCATAGTCGTAAATATTAGATTGTACCATTATCTAGATATGTCATCCAGGTAACATCAAAGCAATTATTTGCTTGTCACGAATAATATTCGTTGACTACAAAGCCATTTTTTATGGCCTTTTAAATCAGCTAGGCAGTTATGTATGTTTTTAGGTACTAAAAAGTCATGATGTACCAGACATATTCATCAAAACGTACACCAGCTGAAAATTAAAATCTGTAACGCGAGACTTCAGCAGTCCGTCATTACTGACGCCCATTGTGATATAATAATTCCCCTCTGACACGTTGACAACCTATAAATATAATTACGTCTCCGCACTACAACCACATAGGAACAATTATTATTTTGATAAACACGATCCCCGGGATCATCGTCAAGACGTGTCACGAACGCATAACCGTTCGACGACGGCGTTTTATTATGAGAAACTTGGGCTCAGATTGACGCGAACGGAGGATTAAAAAGTTGAAAACTGATTCAACTTGCCTGTGTAACATCAGGCGCCCTGGCAAACTTTTTATTATTTTCCATCGTCGCGAAATACACGTGAAATTTGTCAGATGCATCAAAAGTTTTGAGTATGTAATAGATTTTAGAAATATACGCATCATATTCTCAAATGGCTTCCACCAGATACGCGGCTGGGAAAATGGACGAACTTTACGAACGGGGCTGCTTTGTATTCAGACCATCCAGATGTACGGGAAGGAAATTAAATTTCAAAAAGTAAATAACGTATAACCAGAACATATGTATATTCATATCAGGAATTCACAAAAAAAAATATTATTGTAGCCGTCAGTCCTCTTTTCATAATTAGTTCTGAATATTATTCAGAAATAATTATAAAAATATGTGACGCTCGTCCCATCAGCAGTAATATCCCGGGCGCCAAACTGTATTTACTCGTGTATAGTTACCACGTTACTCCAAAGACGGTACAATTTGGGCCTTGGATAGCTTCGAGTTGGAGATCGGAATAACCAGAGGTAACGTGATTTATAGGGGATAGGGAGTACTATTATCTATAGGTTCTATATCTACATACATTATATATATATATATATATATATATATATATATATATATATATATATATATATATATATATATATATATATATATATATATATATATATATATATATATATATATTGTGAAAAGTAATCTTGGGTTTGTAGCATTTCATTACATAGAAATGCTACAAACCCAAGATTACTTTTCACAAAATAAATATGAATAGCAAAGAATTTCAAAGCTAATATATATATATATATATATATATATATATATATATATATATATATATATATATATATATATATATATATGTGTCTATAGGTTCTACTATCTACATACATCTTTCTATATATCTTTATCTACATATATCCTTATCTCAGTCGGTATATTCGGTTCTATTTACGTATTCGGTGTATATTCGGTTCTATTTACGTAATGCAAAAAAACGTTTAAAACAAGTAGAAGGTATATCCGATGAGCAGTATTTATATCAGTGGAGTTATGAGAGCGAATAATCTAAGGTGCGGTAACAAGTAGATTATATTTGTAGTCACAAAATACAGAACACTATTTATTAGAAGTTAATCTTTTATGGAGATTCCAATTATGAGACAAATGGTAACAGATTATGAATGATAGTTCGGATATGTCACTCATTAAGCTATGACAACTTTTGTTTTAGCGATATGCACTGACTGAAATATTGTACAAGTATTATTATTTTAAATGTTTAACTATATTCCAAAACGGTATTAGGATGCTCTAAGTTGAAAATGTCGGTAAAATATTTCAATCGCGAAATTAAGACAAATTTTCTACTCCAAGTGCTAACAAAATATTGTCATAAGTCATAAAATAAGGCAAATAATTTTTAATATATTATTTTATATTTCATTTCAGAAATATTTTATTAATATTTAAACTTAGATGTTTCTGGTACCATTTTTCACATAGTTCATATTTCCGTAAAAGTAGAACTCGTAATACTTTTACGGAAATATGAACTATGTAAAAAATGGTTCCATAAACCTCTAAGTTTAAATATTAGCAAAATATTTTCCTAAATATCCTGAAATATGGAATAATATATTAAATGACAAATTAGTATTAATTAATTTTAACCAGCACATAATCAACAAGTAAGTAAAATCTAAGATGTTCCAGTAGTGCTATGAGGTCTTTTTCTTGATTTTGCCGAAATAGTGGTTCCAGTATCAGTTTCCGCAGCGGGGCAGATAGTGCAGTTTCATCATAGCACAAAGTCACCACATCCGTGCGGTAGTGTTTTGTGCGCAAGTGTTTTTAATTGGATTAACTTTGTATGAAGGTAATAACCAACCACAATATCCATTTCTCATAGTTGTTATAACATTTAACAATTCTGTTTTTTTGTAAATATATCTGAAATATTATTTGTCGATGATTTCAATATCCCATGTAACATTAGGCTGATACGATAAGTCATCGCAGGATAGTTAAGCTTTTCTTTGAATGTTGTTGAATCACCACATCATAACATTTGTGTAATACATTGATTAGCTTTGAAGTTCTTTGCTATTCATATTTGTTTTGTGAAAAGTAATCTTGGGTTTGTAGCATTTCATTACATAGAGAAATAAGCAAATAGACGAATAATAAGGAAGATAAATATGCCAGCTGGAAATGTTCAAGATACTATAAAATTTTATTCTCATAATCTTCTAATAGATTCTGTTGAACAATTTAATTTTACTTTAGCTACCAATGAACAAATTTATGACACTATTAAATCAATTAAAAGTAATGCTTTGGGAATAGATAAAATTAATATAAACATGATACATTATTGTTGCCCGTATATTCTCCCTTATATTACTCATATTCTAAATTCGTGTTTGTGGAAAATTATTTCCCAAGTTTATGGAAAACATCCTTGGTAATACCATTACCTAAAATTTCACAACCTAAGAACTTCAAAGACTTGAGACCTATTAGCATTCTTCCTCCGCTATCAAAAGTTCTAGAAAAAATTACGTCAAATCAAATAAAAAGTCACTTAAACAAATATCACATTTTACCACAAACTCAATCGGGCTTTAGGCAAGGTCATAGTTGCACAACTGCTCTTGCTAGCATTTTAGATGATATATTCAAGGCATCGGATAATGATGAATTAACAGTGTTAATTCTGCTTGACTACTCAAAAGCTTTTGACTGTATTAATCATAAAATTTTGCTGTCAATATTACATTATATCGGCTTCAGTAACAATGTAGTAGAATTAATTCAAAATTATCTAATGAATCGCAAACAAATGGTAATGTTAAACAATGAATCATCTAATGAAGTAACTTTGGATCGTGGAGTACCACAGGGTTCTATACTAGGACCATTACTATTTTCAATATATACCAGTCAAATGCATAAGGAACTATTAACGTGCAATATACACTGCTATGCAGATGACACACAACTCTATAAGTCATTTCCTCCATCGGATACGGTACATGTCATAAATGCAATTAATGCTGAGTTGCAGACTTTATGTATAAATCCAAATAAGTCGACAGTTATGTTATTTGGAAAGAACAAATTGCGCAACAGCTTTAGTGATAATATAAAAATTGAAATTGATAATGTATCGATTGAATTTGTTAACGAGGCAAAGAACTTGTGGCTAGTAATTGATACGAATTTAAGATTTAAAACTCACGTTAATAGCTGCATTAAAAAATCATTTTGCAGCCTTAAAAAGATATATGCTAGTAAGCAGCTATTGAATAAAAGTACAATTAAATTATTGTGTGATTCTCTCGTTCTGTCTCATTTTGCATACTGTGATGTAATATATGGACCTTGTTTGGACTGTGACACTTCAAAAAAAATTCAAAGGGTGCAAAATTCGTGTGTAAGATTAATTTGTGGTATTACACGCAGAGAACATGTTTCTCACAAAATTTCTGAGATTAAATGGTTAAATATGACAAATAGACGTCTACTTCACTCCTCAATATTATTTCACAAGATAGTCTCCACGAAAACACCACCATATCTCTATCAAAAAATTAGATTTAGAACCGATGTTCATAACATTAACATAAGACGAAAATCTTTAATAACTCCTCCTGCTCATAGAACTGCTTTATTCCAAAGATCTTTTGCTTATAATATTTCACAAATTTATAATAAAATACCTGCTAGTATCAAATCGTGCAATACAAAAGGATTTAAAATACGATTGCGTAACTCACTGTTAAATGGTCAATAGTTTTTATCATACTTTTGGGCAAGTGTAAAATGCAAGTGTACAATAAAATAGGTATACAATATTATATTAGGACGTAGAACTTAGGAATCCAGGGGGTTAAGTGGGAGAACAGTACCTGGGTACTGAACTTCGCCTCCTCATTTATTATTATTGTTATTATTGTTTTTTTTTATATGGAATAAAGGCCTTTTATTATTATTATTATTATACACTTACCAGTGCTATATCTGGACATACACACGGAAATGAACCACTTAGAAGTTGTACAAGTTCTTTCACCTTCACTGAGGATCTTCAGAGCGGTGTACGACCTGTTTCATTGATCATTTATACTTGAATTTAAAATATTAACACTCCAACAGTTGCAGTGACGTTTTATGACATCAGTTTTTGACGGAACTCAAATTCTTAGAATACACTTAGAATATACTAGTCTATTTATAATCATTTTAACCAACAAATGATTTTAGTTTTGACTAAGCAAGCAATTTCTGTATCACTCTCTCTTTGAATGGTTCAGAACTCTATTGTATATGTAATTCAATATTCCCTAGCACATGGCTGGAGGAAGTAGTTGTTTTTAATAGGTTCAATAAGATTTTATGCATTTTAAAGTTTAACATCTTCTGGATAACTGTATGCCTAATGCCTTTATATATAATATGTTCAAATAGAACCTTTTACATTATATATATATATATATATACACTCCCCGGCACAAAATTCCGTCACCCTAAAATTTTGCCCAATTTTGATGTTTTATAACTTTTTTATTTTTCATCTGATTTTCATAAATTTTTTACCAGTCTGTAGATCAGTTCATTGTATGTCTTTTTAATTATTGTAATAAGTCATATTTTTCGTCCAGGCAATATTATACAGGGGTAAATCAAAGTGTTGTTTTTTGTCGTAAACTCAAAACACCCTGTGGAAAAATTGAGGCAAATAATTTTGTTTACAAACTGTTTGCTGCCATCTTAGACGTATTATAAACATTTTGTTTTTTGATTCATCCCATTATCTCATTTCTTCTGCGAGCAGCAAAATTTTAAATGAGACGCTGTTAATTTTATCATTTTTAATTAAAAAACATCGACGTTGGCTAAATACGCGGTTATTGTGACAGAATATTTGACAGTACAGTTAATTTAGTGTGTTGTCATCATGGTAACTACAGCAGATGTAGGTAGAATTGTTGCCTTAATAGAGGATGGCCGCAATAAGAGTTATGTCTCCCGTACTCTGGGAATTGCGCGGTCTACAGTTTGTGATGTTTGGAATAGGTATCTACAGACGGGAAACTTTATTAGGCGGCAAGGCTCTGGCAGAAGGAGAATGACCACTCAAGCTGATGATCACTTTGTCATTATGAGTTCTTTAAGAGATCGAAGAGCTACTGCTGTGTATCTAAAAAATGACTTGCAAATGGTACGTCGAGTAAGTGTAAGTGAAAGAACGATACGTAGAAGATTGTTAGAAGCAGGATTGCATTCACGAAGGCCAGCAGTATGTCCAAAATTGCTTCCTCGGCATCGACAACACCGACTGAGATTTGCAAGAGCGCATGCTGACTGGACTGTAGAACAGTGGGGAAACGTACTATTCACAGATGAATCCAGGGTTTGTTTAAGGTCGCCGGATGGTCGTGAACGGGTATACAGACGTAGAAATGAAAGATATGCAGACTGCACCATATCTGAGCGACTGCAATATTACGGTGGTTCAGTCATGGTTTGGGCGGGTATTTCTACCGATGCACGTACTGACCTTGTATTTGTTGAAAATGGAGCACTAACCGCCCACCGTTACATTGAGGAAATCCTCCAAGAAATTGTTGTTCCATTTGCTCCTTTCATTGGGAACCAATTTACATTAATGCATTATAATGCTAGACCTCACGTTGCAAGGGTAATGAGGAATATCTGGATGAGGTTGGACTTACAAGATTGGACTGGCCCGCATGTAGCCCGGATCTCAACCCAATCGAACATCTTTGGGATGTTCTTAAAAGAGCACTCCGTCGCCGTCCTGTGCAACCACTAATCTTGCAAGACTTACGGCTGGCGCTGACAGAAGAATATCAGGCTATTCCTCAAGACAGAATAAGTAATCTTATTAATTCGATGCCACGAAGAATGCAAGCTGTCATTGCTGCGAGAGGAGGACATACACGTTATTAAAATTTGTCTTTGTTAATTAATTTTGTGATATACCTAGTGGATGTTTTTGTTAATAAAAATAAGCTTGAAATCAGCGTTTCATTTAAAATTTTGCTGCTCGCAGAAGAAATGAGATAATGGGATGAATCAAAAAACAAAATGTTTACAATACGTCTAAGATGGCAGCAAACAGTTTGTAAACAAAATTATTCGCCTCAATTTTTCCACAGGGTGTTTTGAGTTTACGACAAAAAACAACACTTTGATTTACCCCTGTATAATATTGCCTGGACGAAAAATATGACTTATTACAATAATTAAAAAGACACACAATGAACTGATCTACAGACTGGTAAAAAATTTATGAAAATCAGATGAAAAATAAAAAAGTTATAAAACATCAAAATTGGGCAAAATTTTAGGGTGACGGAATTTTGTGCCGGGGAGTGTATATATATATATATATATATATATATATATATATATATATATATATATATATATATATATATATATATATATATATATATGAAACAAATCGTACACTGCTCTGAAGATCCTCAATAAAGGTGAAAGAACTTGTACAACTTCTAAATGGTTCGTTTCCGTGTGTACGTCCAGATATAGCAAGTGTATCTTCCTTCTTATTCGTCTATTTGCTTATTTCTCTATGTAATGATATATATATATATATATATATATATATATATATATATATATATATATATATATATATATATATATATATATATATATATATATATATATATATATATATATATATATATATATATATATAAATGTAAAATTATATTTCATACAATAAAGAGCGATTTTATCTAGGAAATAATAAGTTGTGGCCAGAAAATTCTCTCCGTATCAAAACTACCTAATACTGCTTCTACTGATAAGCATTTTGTTATTCATGAAGACAATATTCAGAATATTATGCCAAACAATGGAACCAATCGTAAAACTTGCTCGTTGAATGTAAAAATGAGTCTAGGTTTTATTTTTGCCGATATTCCTTTGAACAGAGTTATGAAAACCAACCAAGTATAAATTGTGACGAGAAATATTGTATCACTGAAATTCAGATTTAATATCGCGTTTAATGTAACAGAACTATCAGAGCGTAGTACGATAATTACCATGTATTAATAGGTTTTACATAGATTAATCGTTTTAATAAATCCTTGATATTTACTGATTATATTAGAAATTCCATGCCCACGTACTCTCTTGAAACATTAGAAAAAGTGAGTATCCTGAATCAAACAATCGAAAATAACATTAGCTTCTCCGCCAGCATTGTGGGCAAAATCATAATAGTCCATGCAAAAAATTAGGTTTGATCAACGGAAAAATTAGTCAAATATTGAAACTTGGTAGAAATATTGCTTAAGTTATGTAGTTCTAATTGACGAAAAGTTCCCACCCCTACTGTGATTGCGCCATCCCTTGAAATTGCAAAAAACTACCCCCGTATCCGGTTTATCGCGTATGTCTGCTAAACCGACCATTTTTCCGCGAAAATACTCCTATAGAAACATATTCCTCATTAGATATTACACAAAAAGTGTTTAAATATTTTTTTCCGTGGGGTAAATGCCATTCGCATAAATGCAGCATCAAGATGGGGTAAGTTTAGGTTTTGCTAAGGGCTTAAGATTAGTTTCTGAATATACACAACAATTTCTTCCGAAACATTCGAAATTAGTAAGGAATGCAAATAAAAATTCCCCATTAGAATCGATAGCCAGATTTTCGAACAGATTCAGTTCTCATGAATTTTTTCCTACGAATAATGATTTCTGCATAAATGCCCTAAATATACCGCAGAAAACAGAGCGCTCCGACTTACCTCCATTTTGATGCTGCATTTGCCTCCATTTTGATGCAACGGTATTCATCCTAAGGAAATAATTATCATAACGTTTTTTTGTGTAAAATTTCACATTTTTAAAATTCTCGCGGAAAAGCGTAGCAGATATATGCGCTAAACCGCATACGGGGGTAGTTTCAAAACGTTACTAATTTTTCTGTTATTATCGCGATTTTTGACCAAATTTACCAGTAGTACTGTTCTCTCCGCAAATTTCGAAATAACTTCATGTTCCAATGTTATTACTAGAATTTCCCTAGACCTTTAATAACACCTGTAAGATCCTCGTTCCTCACCATGCTGCCTGCGCCTTAAATTAACGCAAGCCAGCTAATAAATTCGTTAGTGCCCCAGAAATACTCGACAATAAATATTTGCATAATACATAATGAGCCTGAACGTAGGAGAATACTAATTCAGAAATGATTAACTCAACAATTTAGCGGAGTACGTTGAAATATGCCCTCATAAGACGGTGGAATTTGTGGAGCAACCTACCGGAAGAAATCGAAGCCATGCGAAGCACCGCTGCTTGCAGTGATTCCAAATTTGATTTAATTTAAATAGTTGTAGGGTTGTATTAAGGCGGTACTAAGGGTAATTAAAATATATTTGTTTAGACATTATTAAAAATCAAAATCATTTGAAAACAATAATAGTCAAGGGTAAACAACACCTTAAATCGTCTACAAAGTTTGGAATTATAATAAATAATCAAAGATTAAATCAGATTCAGACTATTTAGGTTCTTAGATTTAGTCAGGTAATTTAGACAGGTATTAATGCCAAATTTGAAAAAACTGAGGCGTCGTTTTACTACAATCAAGGATGGTGATATATGACAAAAAAATGTCTCGTCAAAAAAATCTTTAATCGTGTATTTAACGTTAGTAAAATGAATGACGTAAAACAGTTAATCGGGAAAGCAACTTAGAAGAACTAATCAATAAACTCAAATGCAGGAAGCATGAAAGCTCGCTAGTAAAACCCAAAGTTAACTTGCAAATTTCTCTGAAAATCTCTTAATTGGCTGTTTTGCATACGTGCAGACCAATATCCCTAGTCCCTGGAGATTTGTCTATGCAAAGCAGTAAAAATATGCACCATCTGCTGCATTATTAGCACGGCTCGGTGGGAGAGCTTTAAAAGCATTACCACTATATGTAAAAAAGGATTATATATATGGAGATACATTGCCTGAACTTCATACATTTACTGTAAATCTCACGAATGAAAGAAAAATTACAAAATAATTGAAACCAGTGAAGAATACTTTAACTTCTCTAAAAGTATCTATGTTTATGTTAACTGATAATAATGTAAAATGAACATAATTAACCACTAATCAATAACATAAATATGTTCGTGTACGCATTTGCATCTATCCGCCCTGTGACCTGCTCAATTATAACTTAATAGCAAATATTAATCAAATACAACAGGTATGGGCAACCTTTGATTAGCTGAGGGCGCAATTTCGGGACTTAATCAGGTCGCGGGCCATAGGCAATAAATAAGTAGGTAGTAGTGCATAAGAAGCCACAGAAATTCAGACTTTTTTATTTATAAATTATAATAGCATAATCAAACATATAAAAAGCACATTAATAAAAAAAGATAGAAAAATCAAATGAAAATTAATGAGATAATTGAGTTTGAAGCTGAGAAACAAGATCAATATTGGGGTCAATACCAGTAGTACATAGGCGCAAAATGTTTTCTAAATTAACTGTATCTTAATTAATCTGAAAGCCGAGTACGATGCTTATTTTTATTAATTTTTATGATAGAAAAAAGCTGCTCACATTTATACGTGATTCCGAATGTGCAAATTATTTTTCGTGCGAAACCTCTCAGGTGTGGATACTTTTCTTCGGAAAGTCTTCGATATGTTCTGTAAAATTGGCTTAGTTCTACATCATCAAATGTAGACTTCAAATATGAGTTTTCTTGAGGCTTGAGGCTCGTCAACTCCATTTGATAAAAATAGCTAACTGGGCTGTGTCAGATAAATCTGTACTCTCATCCAAAGCAATAGAAAATGCTTGAAAATCACCCAATCTATCGGTCAATGTTTTTTGATATCACTAGGTATCATATCTATAAGCTCACTTTCTCAAACTCTTACTTCTTTTCTGGGCACAAAAGTTCTGCAACATCTACTAGGCTACTCTTTAGCAAACTGTCCCTCAGAAAATGACTTCGATGTCTTCGTTATTTTGGAACTAATTATAAAACTAACTTTAACAATACTGTCTAGACTTCATTTTTGATAATAGAACATTTGTTGCTGTTTTCCTAAATCGGTAATGAGGTTTTTAAATTTATCTTTTCTGAATTGGCCCGTGAGTAAATTATATTGAGCGAAATGCTTGCTAGAGCAATGCCGCTTCATATTGTATTCTTTTAATACAGAAATTGTTTCATTGCACAACAAACACATAGATTTACTACTATGCAAGATAAAAAAGTATTCATCTGTCCATTTGTCTTGGAATTGATGACATTCTGTGTCTACTTTCTCCTTTCTTAAACCAGACATGTTGATAGAATTTGCTTGAATATTTCCCGCGTCATACTCTTGACCGTACGCGAATATGCGATGCGAACTTTATCAGTTGTTAAGACGCAATGAGATGACACGCGCGCTGAGCGGTTTATATATTCCCCCAATAAGCAACTAGAATACTCTCGAGCGTACTAGAGTGC
Source organism: Tetropium fuscum (assembly GCA_964058915.1). Taxonomy (NCBI): domain Eukaryota; kingdom Metazoa; phylum Arthropoda; class Insecta; order Coleoptera; family Cerambycidae; genus Tetropium; species Tetropium fuscum. Next base: position 1,677 of record CAXKVY010009407.1, on the reverse strand, counting down.
TTCAAGTGCACGAGCGGCTTCCCGGATGTTTATCTGTTTATCTCTTTCTAACGACTATTTCTTACTAGATCTGTGACATTCCAGTGAGACGGGATTTTGACCTGAACTTATAAGATAGTACTGGAGTTTTAAAAGCTACTCCTCCCCCCGTTCTAGAGGGTGTTAAATATGAAAAAATTATTGCTAAAAGTTTTCTTTCAAACGGCCAACCCGCATTGTCCTGCCTGACAGCGATGGTTTTGGTGCGAGGTTTTATATCATAATCATCCCGGGAATTGATTCTACTCTCCCGGGGGTTAAAAATATAATATTTCCGTCTCCCCGTATGCGAGAATGCTTTTTCCTTCATAGGTCGTGAGCTGAGCGGCAAATAATATGCCTCATAGGGTACAAAAGGTTTGAAATTTTTGACTGAAAGAACTTTACATAGGTAGTAAATAACCGGCCGTCTGCCAGCGCCGAGTGGTCAACTTTTCGAATTACAGCCTCTCAAATTTGTGAAAAATTTTCGTACATTTACCTCACAAGGTACATGCTTAAAATTGTACAGGCACATTTGCAAAAATACTATTAAATAGGAAATGTGCGGCAGACGTCTCCGTCCAGGTGGAGACGGTGCGTGGAGCGTTCTTAGGGCAGACGCCCGAAGTACGGCAAAAAAGACGCAACTTACCTCATACGGTACACGCATGATTATCGGCTTAAATGAAAGCTTTTTTAATGTAGATTTGGGATAAATTTCGAAAACGCCGACAGACGGCCTACTAACGGCAGCAGACGCATCCGAATTTTCAAATTTGAAAAAAGTCATGTCTATTTTCCTCATGTGTTACAGGTTTTCGATGTTGGTGGTGCATCTGGAGCACTAACACTAAGTTAAAAACGTATTACAAACCATTGTTATTAGACATATTTTTGAAACAGACGGCCTCAAAATAAGACAAAATCAGACGTAACTTACCTTATAAGGTACATGCATGATTTTCAGGTCAAATTAAAGCTTTTTTCAGGTTTCAGTATTCAGGTTTCATTTTAAATTATAATAACAATGAACAGCACACTTCAATTGCAGAATTGAACTATAGTGAAAAATTATAAAATGTAAAACATTTTATAGGATACTCTCTGCAGATTTGGATATTTATTGTAAAACACAAAGCATGGCAGCCAGAATTTGCAAATCCCAACTAGGATACGAATTAAGATTAGGTTGGGACAGGATTAATGTTATTAACGTTGGCTTCGATAATGTTATGATTTACAAATATATTGCAGATACTTGTCAGGAAAAAGCGGTATTAAGTTGGATTTACGCAGAAACCTTCTCATCTTATAGCCGCCATCTTATATATTTATTATAACAAAAAATTCGCGTCTGTTACCACAAAGAACCTCGAAATGATTGTGAGTCTATTGGGAGCGTAAATGACAAAATTTGTTAGCAATCTTGGAGCCACCATCTTGATAATAGATTTATTAAAAAATTCCTGATCAGTGACGCTAAAATCCGTAGATCCCAATGTCAACCATATTGGTGCCGCAATATTCAATATTTAAACAATTTGTGATCGGCGACAACAAAATTACTGAGACACCGATTATAGAAGAAACGAAGTTAGCAACGAATGCTCATTGTAAATTCAACAGTTCCGAGTTTTTGTAATATTCCATACAACA
>CAXKVY010009406.1:0-19506 GCA_964058915.1 Tetropium fuscum | reverse complement strand
ATTTGGATTTATACATAAAGTCTGCAACTCAGCATTAATTGCATTTATGACATGTACCGTATCCGATGGAGGAAATGACTTATAGAGTTGTGTGTCATCTGCATAGCAGTGTATATTGCACGTTAATAGTTCCTTATGCATTTGACTGGTATATATTGAAAATAGTAATGGTCCTAGTATAGAACCCTGTGGTACTCCACGATCCAAAGTTACTTCATTAGATGATTCATTGTTTAACATTACCATTTGTTTGCGATTCATTAGATAATTTTGAATTAATTCTACTACATTGTTACTGAAGCCGATATAATGTAATATTGACAGCAAAATTTTATGATTAATACAGTCAAAAGCTTTTGAGTAGTCAAGCAGAATTAACACTGTTAATTCATCATTATCCGATGCCTTGAATATATCATCTAAAATGCTAGCAAGAGCAGTTGTGCAACTATGACCTTGCCTAAAGCCCGATTGAGTTTGTGGTAAAATGTGATATTTGTTTAAGTGACTTTTTATTTGATTTGACGTAATTTTTTCTAGAACTTTTGATAGCGGAGGAAGAATGCTAATAGGTCTCAAGTCTTTGAAGTTCTTAGGTTGTGAAATTTTAGGTAATGGTATTACCAAGGATGTTTTCCATAAACTTGGGAAATAATTTTCCACAAACACGAATTTAGAATATGAGTAATATAAGGGAGAATATACGGGCAACAATAATGTATCATGTTTATATTAATTTTATCTATTCCCAAAGCATTACTTTTAATTGATTTAATAGTGTCATAAATTTGTTCATTGGTAGCTAAAGTAAAATTAAATTGTTCAACAGAATCTATTAGAAGATTATGAGAATAAAATTTTATAGTATCTTGAACATTTCCAGCTGGCATATTTATCTTCCTTATTATTCGTCTATTTGCTTATTTCTCTATGTAATGAAATGCTACAAACCCAAGATTACTTTTCACAAAACAAATATGAATAGCAAAGAACTTCAAAGCTAATCAATGTATTACACAAATGTTATGATGTGGTGATTCAACAACATTCAAAGAAAAGCTTAACTATCCTGCGATGACTTATCGTATCAGCCTAATGTTACATGGGATATTGAAATCATCGACAAATAATATTTCAGATATATTTACAAAAAAACAGAATTGTTAAATGTTATAACAACTATGAGAAATGGATATTGTGGTTGGTTATTACCTTCATACAAAGTTAATCCAATTAAAAACACTTGCGCACAAAACACTACCGCACGGATGTGGTGACTTTGTGCTATGATGAAACTGCACTATCTGCCCCGCTGCGGAAACTGATACTGGAACCACTATTTCGGCAAAATCAAGAAAAAGACCTCATAGCACTACTGGAACATCTTAGATTTTACTTACTTGTTGATTATGTGCTGGTTAAAATTAATTAATACTAATTTGTCATTTAATATATTATTCCATATTTCAGGATATTTAGGAAAATATTTTGCTAATATTTAAACTTAGAGGTTTATGGAACCATTTTTTACATAGTTCATATTTCCGTAAAAGTATTACGAGTTCTACTTTTACGGAAATATGAACTATGTGAAAAATGGTACCAGAAACATCTAAGTTTAAATATTAATAAAATATTTCTGAAATGAAATATAAAATAATATATTAAAAATTATTTGCCTTATTTTATGACTTATGACAATATTTTGTTAGCACTTGGAGTAGAAAATTTGTCTTAATTTCGCGATTGAAATATTTTACCGACATTTTCAACTTAGAGCATCCTAATACCGTTTTGGAATATAGTTAAACATTTAAAATAATAATACTTGTACAATATTTCAGTCAGTGCATATCGCTAAAACAAAAGTTGTCATAGCTTAATGAGTGACATATCCGAACTATCATTCATAATCTGTTACCATTTGTCTCATAATTGGAATCTCCATAAAAGATTAACTTCTAATAAATAGTGTTCTGTATTTTGTGACTACAAATATAATCTACTTGTTACCGCACCTTAGATTATTCGCTCTCATAACTCCACTGATATAAATACTGCTCATCGGATATACCTTCTACTTGTTTTAAACGTTTTTTTGCATTACGTAAATAGAACCGAATATACACCGAATACGTAAATAGAACCGAATATACCGACTGAGATAAGGATATATGTAGATAAAGATATATAGAAAGATGTATGTAGATAGTAGAACCTATAGACACATATATATATATATATATATATATATATATATATATATATATATATATATATATATATATATATATATTAGCTTTGAAATTCTTTGCTATTCATATTTATTTTGTGAAAAGTAATCTTGGGTTTGTAGCATTTCTATGTAATGAAATGCTACAAACCCAAGATTACTTTTCACAAAATATATATATATATATATATATATATATATATATATATATATATATATATATATATATATATATATATATATATATATATATATATATATATATATATATATATAATGTATGTAGATATAGAACCTATAGATAATAGTACTCCCTATCCCCTATAAATCACGTTACCTCTGGTTATTCCGATCTCCAACTCGAAGCTATCCAAGGCCCAAATTGTACCGTCTTTGGAGTAACGTGGTAACTATACACGAGTAAATACAGTTTGGCGCCCGGGATATTACTGCTGATGGGACGAGCGTCACATATTTTTATAATTATTTCTGAATAATATTCAGAACTAATTATGAAAAGAGGACTGACGGCTACAATAATATTTTTTTTTGTGAATTCCTGATATGAATATACATATGTTCTGGTTATACGTTATTTACTTTTTGAAATTTAATTTCCTTCCCGTACATCTGGATGGTCTGAATACAAAGCAGCCCCGTTCGTAAAGTTCGTCCATTTTCCCAGCCGCGTATCTGGTGGAAGCCATTTGAGAATATGATGCGTATATTTCTAAAATCTATTACATACTCAAAACTTTTGATGCATCTGACAAATTTCACGTGTATTTCGCGACGATGGAAAATAATAAAAAGTTTGCCAGGGCGCCTGATGTTACACAGGCAAGTTGAATCAGTTTTCAACTTTTTAATCCTCCGTTCGCGTCAATCTGAGCCCAAGTTTCTCATAATAAAACGCCGTCGTCGAACGGTTATGCGTTCGTGACACGTCTTGACGATGATCCCGGGGATCGTGTTTATCAAAATAATAATTGTTCCTATGTGGTTGTAGTGCGGAGACGTAATTATATTTATAGGTTGTCAACGTGTCAGAGGGGAATTATTATATCACAATGGGCGTCAGTAATGACGGACTGCTGAAGTCTCGCGTTACAGATTTTAATTTTCAGCTGGTGTACGTTTTGATGAATATGTCTGGTACATCATGACTTTTTAGTACCTAAAAACATACATAACTGCCTAGCTGATTTAAAAGGCCATAAAAAATGGCTTTGTAGTCAACGAATATTATTCGTGACAAGCAAATAATTGCTTTGATGTTACCTGGATGACATATCTAGATAATGGTACAATCTAATATTTACGACTATGAACAAAATGAAATCCTATAATAGTGCAGTCGACAGGGAGTTTTTCTCGCGGGGGCTGTGGGGGAGGCGAACAGGTGCAAAAATTGTTTTTCTATTTTTTCGGCTCCCAGTAAATTTACTACAACAGCGATAACAGCGCAGAGGGCATTTGAGCGCTACAAGTTTGATCCTTATGACTTTTGCTGTAAATGCAAGAGTTATCGATTGACGAGTGGGTCAAACTTTTTCAGAGCAGTAATCAGAGAAATTATTCTTATTCAAACCCCTTATTTGCAACGTATTTTGGTTACTTTAGCAAAAATAGACTTTAGTTAAAAATTGCAAGTCAGTAGCGCCTGTCGTGAGAGGTTCATATCTTGATTAAAAAATTAAATAATCGGAAACGGTAAAGCACCAGATATTTTCAATCGCATATGAACATTCTTGTCAAATTTTTAGGAGAGGGTCCGGAACCTTAACGAAACATTTTCGGAGTTTTGGAGGATGGTAGTTGGGATATGGTAATGGTACTGATGATATTAGCCGTACCAATCACAGTGTTGATGAATAAATAAATGTGTTTTCCAGATTTACTAAAAAATATATAATTAAACCTCTGTATTACAGGTTCTCAGAAAATACAAATATTTTTTATGGATTTAGGGGGGGGGGAGATCGACAGAGGATGCAATTCTTATATCTTAACAAAAAAATACAATGCCCTTGACAGAAAAAAACAACATTGTACATCTTCGTCGATCTCTGCAAACCTTTAGACATGATCAGGTCAGTCAGCCTCAGAGGAAATTGTCTAAAAGAAAATGAAATATATACAATTTAATTGAGAGTTACGTAAAAACGGCCAATAAAACTTATTTACAAAAAAGGTTACTTACCTCACTGATTTCTTGTTTAGAGATCATGCAATGCTTGACATACGGCAATTTCTTTGTCAAATAACACTAATGTTAGTTAAGAGTAATTTTGCTTTGTGTTTTATGACGTTCCATGTAACATGTTAATTTGTTTACTTATGTAGTTTTAGCCACTGGTGCTAGAGATACAGTCGCCGCCTCCCAAAAGTGCACGACATTCCGTTGTCACAGTAATTTTTCTCATTTTTCGTTAATGTAAATCGGGTATTGTTCTAAAATTGTTCAGTGACGTGCAATAAGAAAATTGATAATTTGTATATTGGGCAAAAGTATGACAAATAAAAATATTACAAAAAATTAATATTTTATAGGAGAAACGTTAGCTGCTGAGTGAGACACTTTCCCATCGCCTTGGCATCGACATAATTATTTACCTTATATCGTAACTATCCATAAGTTCTTCCCAAGCATCTTCAACTACTCCCCAAAGCTGATGAGCGTTCTGAGATTTGAAACATTGTTTATAAATATGTTTAGTTACGTAACCCCAAACTTTTTCGATAGGATTCAAGTCTGACAAGTCAAGACTTTTTGCGGGCCAAGGTAAAAGAATATCATTATGACCCATCCAATCTCTTACTATTCGTACGGTATGAATTGGGCAAGTATCCTATTCACAAAAATTGTAAATAAATAAGTCCTAAAACAAGTATCATTATAAAATTGTTCGCCTGCTGAAAGATAACCAGGAAAAATTTTCGTCACTGATGGTAACATCATTAAATAACTTAGTGCTGTAAATCTGTTATCAATTTTCCAACAAATTCCGGGCCCATGAAAACTCATCCATACCAAAACGTTTATTGAAAAGCGCCCACTGGCATTGATGGACCTCGTATAATTTTCCTGGAACCTAGTATTTACGGGTCTATGAACACGGAGCCGTCCACTGCGACAAGATTCAAATATTTTTTCATCAGAAAAAAAACACATTATTCCAAAATTCAATGTTATTATTTATCAATTTATTTGCAAACTTCATCCTTTTTTGCTTGTGCTCATTTGAAAGAAAAATTTTAGGGGCAGCAGCACAGTTCTTTAAATGAGACTGTTTAACCGTTTTTGCACAGTCCTGACAGACCCCGAAAACAATGTTTCTTCTCGTGCATTAGCAGCTGTTTCGAAAGGATGTCGTTGAATATATTCAATCAGAGTGTTATCTTGAATTTCATTGGAAACTTTACCAATTCCTATTCTTGCTGCCCTTTGTATTCTATGTTCCTGGTCCTATGTCCTGGTTTAAATTTTAAATATGCATCTTTTGCTAACATTTAAATCAGCGGCTACTTCAGCCAGGAAACAATTTTCTTCAATTTTGGGTATAGCCCAAAATTGAAGCCATTCCATATCATGTAAATGTCTTGGCATTTTCTATTAATATTCTGACAAGTATGTATTAAGTAAGTATTAATAATATGACATAATGTTCAGAATTAAAATTATTTTGACGTATAAATTGACTTATTATGAGACGACTATGATTCAAAGTCACAATCAAAGCAGAAAAATATGCTGTGCACTTTTGGGAGGCGGCGACTGTATATAAGTAAACGACAACATGTCGTTAAATGAAATGTTTTAAAACACAAAGCAAAATTACTCTTAACTTTAATATTGCTATTATATACATAAGATAATATACTCGTAAATATAAAATTATAAGAATAAGATATACAGAAAAGTTTCCTGCAAATTATGTTAGCAGCTAAGATCATTATTTGTCGATTCCACATCAGATACATACCGGTTTCGAACTTTGTATGTTCTCGTTAGTATTATCCTCAATCATATTAATTAATACTTGATAATTAATACAAAGTATATTTATAAGTTTCTTTCTAGGGCAAAATGAGAGGCTATAATAGCACTTGATGTTCACCCATTGTCTATTAGCAACGCCAAGACATGAGGCAGTGTAGAAGTTCCTGTGGTCGATGTAGTAATCGGATTTCGCTGCCATGTCGTGATCCCTTTTGTTATGTTCAATTCGATAAAGCTTATTAAGCGCCATTCATCACTGTCTGTATCTTCATTAGATGTTGTGACAGAAAAATATCCGTGGAAGTGATTGTTTCCGATATATGTTAAAGAAGATAAAAATGGTCAATTTTGTAAAATCTAAGCTATTCATATAATTATATTCTTATACCGAGTCTTCATTAATGAAATGATTGTAAACCACGTGAATGCCGGAGAGTTTGCCGTAAAGTGTGATTAGGGAATTGAAAGGGTATATAATCTCAGCTGTAATATAATTCTTTAAAATGTCTTTCGAGACAGCCGAAAAAGTTTAAATTGTAAAGTGGTAGGTCAGTCAAGGCTACTGATTCAAGTTCCTTTTAATGAAGCGTTTGTCCAGCGCCATTGACGATTCATAACATCATTAAACAATTTAAGTTCCATGGCTGTTTGTTTATAGCTGTTTGTATCTATTTGAGCATTTGATACATTAAAACGTTTTTAGTAGTAAATTATTTTAGAATTGGAATTTTGTTTTTAGTTTATAGAAATAATTTTTTGTAGATAATAACCTTTTTAGTTTTCAAATTTTGATTTTGTTTCCATGAAACAAACATCGTGTGAACATAAATGAAATATTTATGCTATGTACTTGACTTCGCAAAGAAACGTAGACCTAGGTACAGTTGCGGGCACCCAAATGTGAACGGCCTAATTAGGCCGTATAGTGTAATTTAGACTTTAAATCATAGCCGCCGTAAATTTCAATTATATATGTCATTGATAATAAATTTAAAAACTTCACTCAAATTAGCCTAGACACGTAATTGAGGCGCAAAGAGCAAGGGCTGTAGCAAAATTAGAAGAAAACTGGTCGTTGAGTGAAGTGGCTGCTAATTTAAAAGGTTAGTAAAAGCTGTATATTTTCTATTAAGAAACGCTGGCAAGAGGAATAGCGACTAAAAAGGCCTATTAGGCAAGGTGTAGGTAAGGTTTCCACTGAGAGTCAAGATAGTGATCTGGTCCAATTTATTCATCCTTTCGAAACTGCTGTTTCCCAGCACAGTTTTTAAGGCACAGTTCTTGTTTTGACGTCTTCGTGCTGTTCTAACAGGCCCTGGAAATGATCTCTCTTCCCGAGCTTTCACAGCAGTTTCAAAAGATTCTGATGGATACTTTGAACCAGAGCATTGCCTTCATTCTCAGTGGAGACCTTACCTTACCGACACCACCTATTATGCCATTTTAGTCGTTGTTCCTCTTGCCAGAGTTTTTTAATATAAAATATGCTTTTACTAACATTATACTGTTTTGTTGTGTTAATTTTTTAATATAGAACTAGTGTTATTAACTTTTGTTTTATTAACCTTTTTAAGAATCGTGAAGATATCTGAAAATAACTACCATGTGAGATTTTGCAGCAATATCCGTTGTTTCGTCCTCCGTGATCGCCAATAATGAAGAATTATTCATTTCCTCAATTATTTTTTCTTTGCATAGTTCAAGCGTACACTGTAACATATCCTTCTGACATTTCTTTCGAGGTGCCTTTAAATATTGGAGAATTCTTTAGATAATCAGAGTTACATCTATACTGCTGGCCAATAAGTTGGATAATTCAAAATTTTAATGTAATTTTAGATGCATATATCTTCTGAATAATATAGAATATCAAACTACGGGTTTCAGGACGTTTTTATAAATTTTCTTGGTAATAAGTGGCTTGAATATCATGTTTCTATCGTGCTCGAAGGAATATACGGGGTGGAAACTAAATTGCTAAAAAAAATCAAAATTTCATTAATTACCGAGAATGTAGGAAAGCAAAAATCGAGATAAAATTTTTACAACAGGGTATCTTAACGACCAATTAGAAAAAAAAATTTATATGCGGCATATTTCCGAACATACGCGGGTTTCATTGAAATAAAGACATTTTTTGAAAATGCATCTCACTATTTAAAAACAAAGTAAGTAATGAATTTTTTCTTATTTTTAAGTAAGCTTGCATACCTCTAACTCTTACAGTGGCTAGAGAATTGTTATTTCTTATACAGGTTGCATGGGAAAACATTTAATCAACATGTGTGACAAAAAGTCTGTAAATGTATATATATATATATATATATATATATATATATATATATATATATATATATATATATATATATATATATATATATATATATAAATATATATATATATATATATATATATATATATATATATATATATATATATATATATATATATATATATATATATATATATATATATATATATATAAATATATATATATATATATATATATATATATATATATATATATATATATATATATATATATATATATATATATATATATATATATATATATATATATATATATATATATATATATATATATATATATATATATATATATTTATATATATATATAAAGCTTTTTTAAAATTAAAGCTTACATGGTGGAAAGTTATCTACTTTTATGTAAAACATTTAGAACATGTTTTTAAAAAAATACCAGACAAAATGACCAATTTTACATCCTACAAGCAAAAATAAACAATTATTCTTTCGTATAACATATTTCAAAATAATTTGACATCTTTGTCCATTCGAAGTTCCCTGATATTTTAATCAATACACCTAGAAGTGCTACCCTCATGCGGTGAGCTTTGACTATATTTCAAAAATATGGAATCAAGAATATAGTTTAACAGATGTTTGATATGTGACATGCTCATTTTATCAGTCCAGTCAGCAATGTCAGGGAATACGGAGTAGTCACAATTTTCTGTGTTGGAAAGTAAACGAATTACTTATTCGTTTTATTTATACGCTGACTAGTCAATATTGCTCTTTATGAATGGCTGCAAGGTCAGACAGTATAACATACTTCAAATTTTACATAATGTGAACTTAATAGTTAGGTTTAAAAATATATCAATAGCATATTCATTAATGTTTATGTCTCAAACACGCAGAAGTAAAAATACTGCAATATTATCTGCTTTGACCCCCCGATGGGCAGCGATAACTACCATAGGCGTAGACTTTATTCAGCAGTCGGGAGCTAAGTAGTAAATAGACTCTAATCAGCACAGTTGCTAAATTGATTCAATACAATTATAACGTAGGTAATCTTCTACCAGCCGTCACCACAAACCGATAAAAAATGTTATTTTGACAAATAAGAACTGTGTAAGTAATCAAATACTGTACTACAGTAAACAAAAAGTTGTATCTGCTATTTTCAATACCCCTAAGACACTAACTTGCGTAGGATGCAAGGTCTGTGAATTTTTTTTTATGTTTCTTATCGAGAAATGCAAAATACGCGTGAAAATCGACGGAAACACAAAATCCAAGATGGCGGACACTTCCCATAATTAATTAATGGGCAAGAATATGATTTCTTCATCTACTCTGAAGGAGACATTTCACTGCGTCAAAAGTTTTGACCCGACATTTTTTTTGGTTTAAAAAATCTAAAATGATTCGAGTAATACCTAATGCTTTTTCGGAAAGAAATCCTCAAAATAAAACGCTGCACTTATTCTTTCCTTCAATATAGAAAAAAAAATGTGATGCGATCTCCGCAATTACGAATCTAGCAAGCACCCGAGAATTTCCGTATAGAATTTGTCCCGCATAGACATATTTTATGGATGTCGGAGCACGAGCAGCCTATTAGTGTCTTCCATGTATCTGGCAGCCATTGTCAATACTAACGTGCACACGAGGCGTAAATAAAAAGGTATCTAAGTAGCAGTCGCATGTCGCATCGTGTTAGTTATGGCCTTTGAGTTCTCATGCTTTCGGATTACTTCTAATAGAACGATCAGGAAATACAGGGGGTTAGACCCGGTAAAAAAGATAGCTTCCGCGTAGGCCAATTTACTTGTTTAGGTTTATCTTTGTTATGTTCCCAGTGAGAATTTATATTACAATTTTACTTTGCACGGTAGTTACGTTTATATTGGTGAGATCGTCTTCAAGCGACTATTAAGAGCATCGGCCCGACAAATAATGGATCTATATAGGTCACTGCAGAGTAAGAAACATTACACAACATAAAATCTGAAATTGGCTATTTATGATCATACTGCATTTATGAAAACATAGTCTACAGTTGATGAGGGCTCTCACTGTAGGAACCTGTTACATAGTGGTTACTCGGGTTATCATATTTTCAAACAAAAGTCCATGCTGTACCCGTGGTTCTCAATGAATGGAAGGAGATATTTGCATAAAAATTCCTATTATAGTGTTTTCGTTTGATATACAAACTAGAGCAAAAAATTGTGAGGCATTTTACAAAGAAACCCCGTACCAATTACTACAGAAGCGGTAAATCACATCACTATGCAACACAAAAGGATATTTAGTGTAAAATTGTATACCGCCACAATTTCTTCTGAATAGAACTAGTGTCTCCATCAGTTCGCGGCTTACTATATCAGTCGCAAACCCTCTTCATCTCATATAAATCCCATTTCCCTTCTCGCTCACTTAGAAGACACCTGCATGTAGAAGCTGGCGATTTACTGGCTTTACTGCTCAGTGGCGTATCATCATGCGCAACCAAGGTGAAGTGACTTCAAAAGATGGCTTCTTATGTAATATTCACATATTTGCAAAACTTTAAGCCAAAAAATTATTTAGTTTTGAATGCATTTAAAATGTATCTAACAAATTTTGCATGCTGCGTGTACAACTTAGTGCTCAATTTAGCCAATAACAATTTAAAGTAAAAGAAAGAAATGAAATTAAGAACCCCGTGGTTCTTGCTGGGAACCACAGAGAGGTAAGAGCGCCCCTTGGCAGAATAGAACGTGGTTGGGTTACTTATTATTAGTATAGGTAAGACTGTTAGTAAAATTTATGTTATTATTTGCACATATAGTTATATTCATTGGTATTTTTCACTGTCACTTATTATTAGCACTCTTCACAAAAACTTACATGGGAAATTCATATCACTATTCACTATCTGAAAATAAGTCACTTTCACTACTGTCTTCATTTACATTTATTATGACTGGTTTAACGGAAGTATCCATCATAATATAGAGATTCCACATTCTTCACATGGTCTATACAGTTTATCCAGTTGGCCGCATTTACTTCTTTGATTGCACCATTGAGTTTTTCACATCAGCTAACTTAAATGTTGTATTTTCTCTAGCAATTTTCACTTTTACTTGCTCCCAAAATAAGCTCGATTGGGTTCAGTTCGCAGTGATAAAGAGGCAATCAAATTACCTCCATTGCTCTTGCTTTGGTCACTTCATCCCTGCCAGTGTCAACAATTCAGCTTTAAGTAATGAATCATCGTGTTCAATGTTTCTTTCTTTCAGCCAGTCTTTAATTATCTCTTTCTGTCATGCAGTTGTGGGTAGCTATTCTGTTCTGCGAGAATGATAAGAAGCATTATCCATCACTATAACAGATCCAGGTTGTAATTTGTCCAGAATTCCTTTGAAACAATCCTCGAAAACGGTGGAATTCATGTCATCATGGTAATCGCCTGTTTTCTTGGATTCGAAGGTTAAATCTACTAATTTCAGTATAGCCGCATATAGTATAGAACCCTCTTAAATAAAAATGATGTATATATATATATATATATATATATATATATATATATATATATATATATATATATATATATATATATATATATATATATATATATATATTGACATGTATGTGACATTAGTCATCTCGTTGGCGACGTTTTTGGCAGAGTCACATCTGCCACCTTCAGGTTATCTTCCATAACGGCTTATTGTTGCTTCTGGTTACTCAAACTGGAGAAGTAGATTGAGTCAACGTCAATATCAATATTTCTCTGTGATAATTCTTATTTTATTTTAGCAATCTCATCAACCACAATTAAACCACAAAACTAATCCAATACGATGTATTCAAAAATGTCTTCCTATTTTTATCCTATTTTTATCTGGATTGAATGTATAAAAATTGCTTGTTGAGCTGCATCACTAATATCGTTGCTTTGGTTCAGTGCTATGGAAAATGCAGCACACTTTTCTACAAGTTTAAGGGCTACTTTAATTCATGCAATTGGATCTATTCATCTTGTAACTGTTCTTCTGTATAAACTAACCTGCGAAGTTTTTATATTTTTCTGGATACAAGATGCGCTACTCTGAACTTGTAAATACCGGTACAATTAGGAATTCATATATGGTGTACATATTTAGTATATTGAGTTATTACCGCCTGCAATGTATACATATTAATAGATATTATAATAGTTTACTCGCCTTATTTATCTGCCGCACGCGCTAAGCTATATGGGCTGTAGACTATACGGCTTATTCATTAGTAATAGTAATAGAGTATATTATATACTTGTCACATAAGTAGCTATTATAAGATCGGGTAACATTTCTTGATTGTATAATGTCTACATCCATATTATTCCCATTCTAATATTTTTAACGTTTTAACTATAGACAAAAATAATAAATAATATATCAGTTCTTCCACTTGGGAACTAAGCTGTTAAAAAAAAAACAAAAAATTGTATAAAACTGTAACAAGCATGCACCCTTTAGAGGACAATAGATTACACGATTGCAAACCCGTGGATACTCAACGTCGGCGTCGAGACCAAGAAAAATTTGTACTTGCTTGGAGTTATTAATAAAAGACGGTAGCCGCGGAATTCACCAGAAAATATTTCGCTCGTGACACGAACACCGAACGACGTGACATGTACTTACGACATAATACTCGTGTGATGGTTTACGCACCTGGGAAGCCCGGAAAATTTCCCGGTTAGTACGGTAGAATCCGGCCCAAGTCACGTTCGTGTTTATAACATACTGCCACGCAATCACATATAAATCTAAACGCTGTGGAATGGAAATATATGTATTGTGATTTCCATATTGAACGTATTTGACTTTGACGATTGACTTGTATGCGTGAAATTTTTAATAAAAAATACTGAAATATGCTACGTTGGTTGATTGAATCTCAATTTTTACTTGCTTCGTGTTCTAGTTCCCAACATCCTCTCAATCAATACTATATAATCTAAGCTGAACAAAATACAATAAATTACAGTAGGCAAATTATAGTTATTTTCTCTTGTAGACGGTGGCATCTTAAGGACCGTCTATAAGTGATGCCACTGGTAATCACTGGGGCATTGTTTTATAGGTAGCGTTGATGGCATAGGAAATATACAGTCACTTTATACAAGACAGTGGCGCCAATGGCATCTAATCTCCGCCTCGAAATCGAAATTCAAACAGATACATATTTATTTATTTATTTATTACAAATGATGACTTACGTCATTTTTGTACAAGATATATTACACATAAAAAATGTGTAAACTTTTGCTCTATGAGATGGTCATAAATATTTTTTTTAATAGGTAAAGGCCTAAAGGCCTAAAGGCCAAAAATGAATATTAATAATGAAATAACAAAGTACCTAATTAGTAGGTGACTAATAATCATTTTTTATACAAATTTATTTTATCATTAGTACAACTACCAAATCTTACAGAAATGAAGGGAAATACTTCCCAAACAGTGGTAATGCAAACTAAATTCGATGCAATATGGCGGCGAAAAATACGTGATACTGACGTCCAATGAAAAATTGTGGCGACTGTTTGTATAGTCACTGCAAGGAAATACAATGAGGGACCTATTTCAATGGTTTTTCAAAACCTTCAGCATTTTTTGAAACAAAATTTTTCATGTAGTTTTTTACTTTGCGGTCGAAGTTTAAAAAATCTCTTATTAGTAGATGACTACCACCTAAAAGATACAGCGGTTGGAGCTGAGTGACCTCAACAGGGGGTGAGGTTTAAAAGTATAATTAACATCGTTATATTGACAAAATAAAAGTGATAGTTTGTCGTTATTTTAAAGTTTACTTTTATCATATATCACTAAGGAGTAGGCAGATTATCTCTTGAAAATGGCATCAACACAGGTACCGAAATGTCAAGACTTTAATAATCTGGTGATTAACCCGATAACCTATATATATATATATATATATATATATATATATATATATATATATATATATATATATATATATATATATATATATATATATATATACAATATACATATATAGAGAAATATGCAAATAGATGAATAATAAGGAAGACACAATTACCAGTTGTATATCTGGACATATATACGGAAACGAACCACTTATTACTCGAAAAGGAAAAGTATAAACGATATTGATATATGGTTAGAGACTGGAGGAGAGACAACATAGCAGTAGGTAGCAGTTGCAGGGATTTGGAATAATTGTGCACGAAGATAGAAGAAATTGTAAAGTGGAATAATGAAGAAGCTATAGTCCGAGATAAGACTGTCGAGGCATTATTGGTCGTTGTTAAGTAAGTTTGGTTTTTGTTAATTACAATTTACTACTGGATAGGGCTGGAACCTTTGATGTAACTATAACACTCGGAGTAGTTTCCACAAACACCAAAACACTTTCACTTCGCTCGACGCGCGATTAAAACTGTCAGTTTTAATCGTCTCCGGATGATGCCAACTTGGTTGGCGAAACGCGCGTCGAGCGAAGTGAAAGTGTTTTGGTGTTTGTGGAAACTACTCCGAGTGTTAATTACAATTTATATTAGAATCTTGTAAACAAGTAATCGCTATATAAAATTTAATTTTTTTATTGTTTAATATATATTTTTCATTTATTATTTCGTGAAATTAAATATATTAAAATTAATTATATCATAACCGTGCAACTCTGAACCCACCTGAGATAAGAGTTGAAATTCAAAATAATATAAAAAATTCTAAATATAAATAAAGTTAGAAATATTACAATATATATATATATATATATATATATATATATATATATATATATATATATATATATATATATATATATATATATATATATATATATATATATATATATATATATATATATATATATATATATATATATATATATATATATATATATATGTATATATATATATTAGGGATTATGGGATTATTCGCAATGCTAAGTTGATTAAAATGCATATTCTATGACAAACAATAAATTTTAATTAGATTAGTTCAATATTATGTTTCCATTAAACGAATTTATCCACCCATTAGATCTCTACAATGAGTGTGTGCTGCGAATTACGCCGAAACCACATTTAATAATAAACCATAGCGTATCTTTGTTCTGGGTCTCGATAACTCGCTAATATCGTAACGAGATGCGTACCAACAAATGATACTTTAATTTCATGCATGAGACTGCTGAAAATCTACTTAAAGCCATTAATTTCCAGTTGTTGACATTCTGCTCCCCAATTTCAGCAGGAGTAACTCAATTATAACTTGCTTTATTGTTACAGTATGTAGCAAGTTATTACTAGTTGTTATCGACAATCGTTTCATTTTTAGTGAAATAATTCATAGCTTCTTTGAAATTGGAAATTGAAAATGGAAATTTTATATTCCTGACGGATATTAGTCCTCACTTCATTTGGCTTCCTGACTTCGCTGACCAAGTACTTGCGGTTCCAAACCAACCTGATTTGGCTAACTACTAAACAATTTCATTGCAGAACGTTTTTTAGATTTTGTTATTAAGACTATGTTATTTAATTTGTTTAATTACAAAACAATATTCAATGCAGAATTACCAAAGCGCATTGAAGTCACTATAATCCAATTTAAATAATATAACAGATACCTATAATCGAGGAGCATGGACAATGATGAACATAGGTAGGGGTGCGACGGCCAATTGCGCTCACTCATTTAAAATAAAATCCATGCTATAATCGGATTTGTACATAGCGCGCCATCTATATTAAAGTAGTGCATGAGTGTTTAGAACCCTCCATGTTGTTTGCTGTCGTGTTGTTTGATATTTGTGTTGTGAGAATAAACATGTTTTGTATAGTGCTGTTATAATTTATTTGACCTACTATTTCAATAAAGGTTTGTAAAATCATTTTATATTATGTCTCAAATATTTAACTAGCAATATTATATGTCAGGCTTTCGGCTTGAAATGTTCATAGTTGTTTTTCATAAGATTACCTTTTTGGGTTATGCCAACATTTTTATAATTATTTGACCATTCAGACAATTGCGCTTAGGCTGAGCGCAATGCCCGCCGTTTGCTATGTAACAACTTCTTTCTAATTTTCGTTCAATTTGTAAATGCCAAAACCTCGGATACGTAAAGCCGATAAAGCCTCTTGGTCAGAGGAGGAGATGCAAAATGCCATTCTAGCTGTAAGGGAAGGGAGTAAAATTAGAGAGGCTTGCAGAAGATATTCTGTTCCCTTTAGTAATTTACGAGACCGTTTAAGCAAAGGCTATTATGTCCCAAGTATGGGAAGAAATACTGTTTTTAGTAATGGACAGGAAGCAGAAATTAAGGAACAACTGCTTAGTCAAACAAATATAATTAAAAGTGTCATTGATTCTAATGTTCTATACACATCATATGAGCAGTGTCGCAGGACCGTAGGGAAAGCATGGGGAATGAAACTCTGTGGATATATACTGCTATCATAAGACCAATAAGGGCCTACGGAGCTGTTTGGTGGCCCAAGAGTCAACAAATAACAGCAAAACTCAAGCTATGCCAGGTACAAAGAGTTGCCTGTCTAGGGCAACTAAGCATAACCATAACTATGCGAATAACCATAACTAAACTAAGCATAACCATAACTATGCGAACAACACCAACGAGAGCAATGGAGATAATGTTGGATGTAATGTCTAGTCTTCCACCGCTAGATCTACACCTAGAAGAAATGGCTTTGACTACCATGACTCGCCTCAAATCCGTTGGCATACTACCAAACTCAAGCTGTGGCCAAACCAGAAGCCGCCTGTGGACTGAGGCTGTCAGAAAGATGCCCCTTTTACAGGCATGTGCAGATGGTATTCCGCCTCGGCTTGTCTTTGATAAACCTTACACCATACATACTACTGGTGAAGACGAGGCCGGCGTTGAAGGTGTAAACTATGTCTTCATGGACGGATCAAAGAAAAAGGATGGAGCAGGCTGTGGTATATATTCCAGGAATCTGCGACTCCGATGCAGCTGGACTATGGATAAAAATGCCAGTGTAGTACAAACAGAACTCGCTGGTATAACCATAGCCGCACAAGAGATTGCTCGCAGAGAAATAACGAGCAAGACAATAATCTGCACAGATAGTAGACAATCACTACTGGCCCTGAAAAATTATAAAATAACTAAAGGATCAACATGGGAATGTCACCAAGCACTTATGAGAGCATGTCAGATGAATAACATCTGCCTGTGCTGGGTCAAAGGACACTCACAATGCAACGGCAATATAGAAGCTGACAAACTGGCCAAGAAGGCAGCCAACCTTGGAGTATCCTTGGGCCTGGTCCTTCAAGTATGCTACCAGTTGCAGCGAAACTTCAATTAATAAAGGAAAACACCCACATAAAATTTAAGACGTTATGGGATGAAACAAGTAGCTGTCAGCTGGCCAGAAATCTCTTGAGATATCCCAGAGAAGAGACGCTGGCAATGTCCAGGGGTAAACTGCGATTTGTTACAGGAATCCTAACCGGACACTGCCGGGTAAGGAAACACCTCTATAACATGAGACAAAGTGACACACCCATCTGCAGAGGATGTGAACAAGAAGATGAAACGATCGAGCATATACTTTGCGAATGTCCCGCCGTGTCATCGACCAGAGAATCCATATTGGGAGAACGTTGGCCTTCTATGGCCACGTTGAGGGAAATGCCCCTGGGCAACATCATCACCTTTTGTACAACATTGGGCTGGTCGATGACCTAGGGAGACATTTCCCTCACGGAGGAAGCACAAGGGGCCCAATGGGGCCTAAGTGCAGCGGATCTCAATCCGCACTCCGGACATATTCCAGATTCCACAACATTAGGCTGGTCGATGGCCTGGGGAGACATTTCCCTCATGGAGGAAGCACAAGGGGCCCAATCGGCCAGTTGCCTCCATATCGGCAACTGGCCGATTGGATTGGATGTCGGATAATGAACTTGGTTAGTAAAAAACTATTAGGGAGCGCTTGTCTAAAGTTGTAATTTTTTATTTCTAACTTCAGATGCAATAAGACAAAAAGAGCAGTCACATGAAGCATGCATAATATGCAATTAATATGGGAAGAATGAGCTTTGGTACAGATGTTCTTCATGTGGGCAGTGGGCCCATGCCAGCTGCACAGGAGTAGATCGACCACATGGATACATTTGAGATTTTTACAGGCCTTAAATTTTGAAAAAAAAAGATTTAATTGAAAAAAGTGCCAAAATGGCTTCATTTATGTTTGTTGTTAACTTTTCTACTTACCTGCGTATATTTTAAATAATATAGTTTAATTTTCTATTTGATTTGTTATTACTGAGCGTCATTACACTCGCCTGAGCGGCATTACCCTGCCCGGTCGGCCAATGGCGTCCTTTGGATACTCTCAAAAAAATATTTTCCTTAGGTGAGTGCCATTGGCCGTCGCTCCCCTACAGTTGTGGGCAGTAAGTAAGAGGCAGTTCTTGAATCGGAAACACCGTATGTGTAAACATTCTCTATATTTAACTACAATTTAAAGGCTGATATAAATTACTAAAATTGAAATTAAGTTTATCAGAATTAGCAAAATTTGTTTTCTACAGGATATGTTGGTGCGTTGAAAGAAAAATAGATCATCATAAACACGCCTTCATTTTCACAAGCAATGTAGCTCTTGGTAACATATTAGCTGAGCAACCTAATATGAAATTATTCTAAAACTGAAAAACACACCATTTAAGTCCGTCGTAACATCATAAAGAATCTGAAATTTATGCCCGAGATATTTCCTGAAATTGCGGCGATATATCTGTCTCGCTTTCATGCGGACTCGTTTTTCTATTTTTATGCCTGTTGGAGGGCATGAATTATGTTCACATGTCAGTTTATTATGTAGCGGATTATATATGAGCGGATAAAGAGAATTAGTGTTGCATATACGGCGAACGGCAAAGATAATCCGATTAGTCGCGGCGAATTA